>PVJS01007106.1:0-57315 GCA_004027185.1 Glis glis
AAAAAAAAAAAAAAAAAAATGCAGAGTCCTAGGCCCTCCAGTCCTTAAAGGTTCTGACTGCATAGGTCTGAATAATTATAATGTTGAGCAAATTTGGGAAATAGCAGATTACAGTTCAGTTTAATAGATTAGCCTCTTTAGCACAATTTATAGAATATTATCAACTTATATTGTCTCATGTAGTAACACTATGAAGCTGCTGGTTTAGAAAAAACAACAGATAAAATATATAACCACACATCTTTGTACAATAAATAATATATGGAAATGTCTGAAAATATTTTTAAAACCACAAATCCAAAGTAAGCGACACAATTTCTTTAAATATGTAAAGGGCTTTTTGAAAATACAAATAATTGTGCTTTCAAGTTTTCAAATTAAAAATTTAGAAACTATGTCTCATAATGATACTATAAAGAAAATAAGACACTTTTTTATTTCAGAAAGTTAAATATTTTCATCATAATTGAAGGAATTACATGATCGATTAAATAGTCAGCATTATTTTCCAACATTTTCCATTAATGTTTTTAACTGCAGCCACATATCTAAGTATTTTGAATTCTACAAACATATCCATTAGCAGTCAACATAAACTCACAATATTATGCTTCTTCAATAGAATCTGGGATCAAACACTAGCAAAATAGTTTACAAAACTATATGGATTTCATGATGAGTTGGTCTGTGGAACTCCAGAATTCATAGAAGAAATTAAATCTTTGAATTTATTTTTAACAAATGAAAATCTGGTTTTGCATATGATTTATAAAATGGCTGTAAAGGTTTTATTGTAAGGAATTACCCCTCCCAAAAAAAGATATCCTACTATGTATAATGCAAGATGCAAAAATAATGGTTTACCAATATTTGCTGAGCAACTAAGGGTATCATGGTTTTCCTTTCATTATGGCCTTCCCAAATCAAAGATGTTTTCCAGGTTAAAATCAGATTAAGAGTTAATGAAAAATTATACCCTTAAATTAAGAACTTCAGCTTTAGATTTAAAAAGAAAAAATAATTTATGATTATAACTATAGTTTTAAAATATGTTGCTTTGGGGGAAAGTCTTGATTCACTGCTTCATTTTTACAGCTTTTTCTTTGCTTCCTTACTACAAAACAATCCACTGTTATTGTGAGGACAATTTCTGATTCAGTTCCAATGCTCTTGTATCTCTGTGAGTTTCAGCATTGTTTACCAACACCTGTGGGAAATCAAACAGGAATGTTAGTATTCAGATTTCTGTTATTGGTACATTATGATTATATATAATAGTGGGATTCATTGGAATGTTAATATTAACAGTATCTACATTTAGATTCCAAAAGGTAGTAGTCATGAAAAGGCAATTTCAAACTACAGAACAAGTGACTACATGCAATCTTTCAGTCACTTTTGCCAAAAAAATTCTTCAACCAAAGCTAACATAAGAGAGAAGCACAATTTTTTAGTATAGATACCAACACTTTGATTGTTACCACTGTCTGCCCTGTACAGAATTAATGGTTTTGTTTGGTGTCTTGGTTTACATTCTTATCACCTGTAAACCTTCATCCAAAATGACCACTTCATGTATAGAACTGTCCAAATGACACTGTTCCCCTTTAAAACTTATGATCTAGACTTAGGTTTTAGGCTTTAACAAGAATCTTTCCATGGTTTTCACAAATTCTACAAACTAAAATATTTTTTGGTTGTTCATTGTCAAACTTCTGTGAAGGACCTGAGAAGCTAACACAGCCTGCCACAGTTTCTTAATGCTGCCAGAAAACTCAGGGCTCCTGGTTCAGAGACAAAGTCTTCATGACCAACAGTCTGGTAAGTGGCATGAGCATCAACATATTGGCATCCATTCCCCTTGCCCTCTGAGTTCACAGGGGTGGCATAAATGAATGAATATAGTCTCCAACCTACACACTGGGTTGCATTACAAGAGAGGAACCTTGAGCCTAGTAGCCTCAAAATTTTTCTAACAGGCAGTCTAATATAATTAAATGCCTACACTTCGCTCTGGAGGAGACATCATCTCTGTCTCTCAAGGCTGTTCACTATACAAACAGCCTTGAAATGATATTCTGGAACAAAGAGTAGTTAGGTCCCCTGTTCACAGGATGTTTAGAAATGCAACAGATTTGTGGTAAAGTATCTCCTGACAGTTATACATGTTCTACCTTTTGGGTTACAATATGTTGATTTTAAGACCTTTCTCCAAGCATTACTTTCTTTACTATTTCTTTAATAGTATGTTTCACCAAAAGGCAAATAGTATTTCAAATGCTGTTGGAACTAAAAAAGTTTTTCATTAGTTTATATTGTGTTTCTGAAATTGTAAGCTAAAGTTATAAGAATCTTAACCCTGTACATTGTCATATACTCTTCCTCTTTCAAATGAATTTCAGATATATAGATTTTATATATTTAGATACCAGAGCTATTCCATCAGGAATAAAAACGGTCACATGCATTTTATAGAATTTTTTTCAAAGATAATATGAACATCCCAGTACATTCTTTTTTTGACATTGTTTTACTTTTTTATTAAAAAATTTCATGTACTTTTGGTGCATTGTAATCATACATTATAATGAAGTTAAGAGTGATGGACATACATGCACACAGCATTTGATGTGCTTCTACCCCCATCCCTGCTCCCATGTCTCTCCCACCCCTTCCCCTTAAATTATATTAAGATTAGCATTGACAATTTTGTACATGCACATAGCATCAACAAGTTTTTCCTTAATCGATTCTCCCTCGGCCCCACTATCCTCCCCTAGATCCCCTCCATCATGCCACTGTGGTTTCTGCTTTATCTGAGATCCCTCTTGTATCCTGATTTCTCTGTAGCTTCCACATATGAGAGAAAACATAGGACACTTCACTTTCTGTGACTGGCTAATCTCTCACTTAGCATAATGTTCTCTACATCCGCCCATTTCCTGCAAATGACATAATTTTGTTGTTCTTTTGTTTTTTATACTTTTATCGGTGCATTGTAGTCTCACATCATAATGTAGAAGCTAGGGAGTAATCAGGATACCAGAGACTTTAGATAATGGAGGAGAAACTTCAGTGGCGCCAGGGAGGTGGTCTAGGGGAAGGGGGGTGAGGGAGAGGGAGAATCAATGAAGGAATCGCTTTCATTGACATTATGTACATATGTGAGAATATCGATGCCAATCTCAATACCTGTATGCGGAGGGAGAGGACTGGGGAGGGAGCAGGGGGAAAGCCCACCAAGTGCTGTGTGCATGTATGTCACTATCATCCCAGTAGATTCTACTACCTCTAACCCCATCTTATCCACATATTTGTTTCTATTTCAGCAGCCATTAAAAAATACAACTAGCATCTAGCACCTGTGCCTATCTTTTTCTTACTCTACATAGCACATTAGGAGAATGTGTTATCTATTATTTAAACCAATGGTTCTCAAGCAGGGGCAATTATACCCCAGAGATGGGCTGACAATGTCTAAAAGACATTTTTGGGTTGCTGCAAGACGGGCACCGGGAAGAAGGACAATGTTACTGGCATCTAGTAGTTAGAGACCAGGGATGCTGCTAAACATCCAGCACCAACTGCACAGAACGGCACCCATGCCAACAAGGAATTATCCAGCCCAAAATCTTAATCAACAGTGCTGAGGTTGAGAACTCTGGATTAATGGATCATAAAGGATGTATCACACTCCTAGCTCAGGAAAAGAGAAATACCAACTCATGAGTCGTCTTCCTTTTGACTTACTGCTTTGGCATTTTTATTTAGACTTCCCTTTTGCTAAAACATTTTGTCTAACCATTTCTAAAGATACAGCAAAAGTAAAGAAAGGAAGTGTAGTTAAGTCGTTCTTTTCTGGCTAAAAAAAGGAGAATGTTTATTGTTGGTATGGCCTCAGGTTGAATTTAGATGGGCATAAATTTGCACTGCTATAAACTTCACTAGATAAGGCCTTTAGATCAGCACCCCTCAACTGTTTATAACATAAGTACATATAATGAATGACTTCAACTTGTATTGTTCTTTGCTTCACAGAAAAAATACTGCCAATTAGGCAAGCTCCCAAAGATTCACTTAAGAAAGCTTGTAAGAATACACTGAGAGAGGGATATGTGAGGGTAGTGATGGATCTGCTATATTACAGAAAATAAAAAACTAAAACCTCTTGCTCACCTATGGTTAGTATTCAATTATTTAGAACATACTTCACAACTGATCATGACTCCAAGGTTTTAAATCAATGTCCTAGACTGTCAATACTTGCTATTAGTTTGGGTTCTGGCTATGAAATGGTTACATTAAAAAAAATTAGTATAGCTTCCCCATATAAAGGCGTCTTGCATATCTATAGGATGAATCTACACTAAGCTCTTTTTAAACACAGCTTTACTAGCCCTGTTATTTATGTCATAAAACCCTATCTCTCAATATTATAATACTAAGATAGGCATTTTTTAACTAATCCATGGTAAAATACAAACTATATAAAGGACCTTCAAGCCACATGCATAATCATTTTTCTACTTTCAATAGATGCAACAGTAGACACTGTAGTATTTTGTTGGCCAAAGAATTATCTGGCTCATTTTTTTTTTAATTTGGTGCATTGTAATTTTACATTTTATAGTGACAGAAACACACATGCACACAACTCTTAGATGTGGCTCATTTTTTAAAAATTCAATCGTAATGTAGAGCAGTTTTGAAAAATAACTCTAAAATCCTTAGGTCCTAGATGAAATATTTAAGATAAAATCAATGCCTTAGTTGGGAATGGTGGCACACACTTAAAATCCAAGTACTTGGGAGGCTGGGACAGGAGGATCACAGGTTCGATACCAGCCTCAGAAACTTAGCGAGGCCCTCCACAACTTAGTGAGACCCTGTTTTGAAATAAAAAATAAAATAAAACTGGGGTACAGCTCAGAGGTAGAATGCCCCTGGGTTCAATCCCCAGTAACACACACACAGCCTTACTTCAATGAGCTCGTAGTCATTTTTGGCATACAGGTGTCTCAGTAGGTACCAACGTGCAGCCGATACAATAGATTTGGGATACCCAGGCTGATACACCACTCTCTCCAAAAGTCGCCGTGTCTCTCTGGGAAAAAGATATTTACATTAAGTCTAAAGCATGCAAATTAACAAGAAATATTTCATATACCAGTCTCATACATATCATTATCTTTCTTATTCTTTTGCAGACATTGTACATTACTTTGTGATTTTTATTCAGATAATAATAAAGGTAACAATAATGATTAATATTTATTAAATGTTTTAATGTACTAGGTACTATGCTAAGTGCTTTACACATGTGGCAATATTTAATATTCACAACCTTATGAGGTAGGCCACTCTTATTATTTCTACTGTAGATAAGCATATTAAGGCTTAATCAAGTAGAACAGGAAGATCCCTATTTTGTGAGTTCCTTTGGGTATTCTACCTTGATAATTCTTTGAAAGTAGGCAGAAAATAAATAAATCAATAATGCAACAGTGATATATAATGGAACAAGAAATATTTTAACATCTACACTAGAGGCTATGTATATGATTTCAAGGATGTGTACAATATGTGAACTCATAATAACAGGCTGATTGTACAGTTACATTCTAATTTTTTTCTTTCCTAATTTACTAATACTTATGACTCTGAAAACTTTTGTTCTAGTAGAAACAAAATAAATAATAGTAACTTCAGACCTGTTAAATAGAAGAATATTATAAGTAGCAATTAGTTTGAAACAGGAACTAAAAACTTATCTTGAAGAAGCATTGTCACAAACACTCCCATAGTGTTTTTTCTTAGACTGCATTGAGCTGGTTTTTGGAAGCATTAAAATTATGGGAATTGTTAACAAGATTACAGAGGGAAGAGGGGTAGTGTTCTGTAAATCACCCATAATGTGTATCAGCAGGATGAGTTCACTAGAAAGTTCAGACTAAAACATTTATTGGTGAAATGAGTCACACACAAAATGGCCCAAAATAAATGAATATCAATGAATAGTGCTAAAATTGCCGATTAGCCATAGGGACTTACTTCTTCCTTCATCTCTATTTTGTGATGTGAGTTTTGCCCATATTTATATGTATTAGGCTCTATTTCTATAATACCTATTATGTTTCAGTAATGCTTGTTCCTAAATCATTGTTCTATTTATAGTTGCCTTTTATTAGACATAGATGTTATTTTAAGAATTTTAAAATACTTGACGGTTTTTTTACCCATTATGACCTCCAAATAATTTTCTTCTATTTTGACCCCATCCTTAACCTCCAATAAAAATATTGCTAAACTTTTCATATTTTAATCTGTACACAGCTTTTAGATTTTCTAGATATGAAATCACATTATTTACAAATAATATGTCTGTCTTTTTAATATTTATTACTTTTTTTAATTTATTGGTGTATTGTAATCATACATCTTGATGAGTTTCTGGGTGGTAGAAGTATATATTTTCAACATTTATTACTTCTCAACCATAGTTCACTGCATTAGCAAGAACTTCTAGCCAGGCATGGTGGTACATGCCTGTAATTCCAGTACTTGAGAGGCTGAGACAACAGGATCACAGGTTCAAGGACAGCCTCAGCAAGTAATGAGACTCTCATCAATCTAGTGAGACTGTGCTTCAAAATAAAAATAAAATAGGGCTGGGGGTGTAGCTTGGAGGTAGAATGCCCCTGGGTTCAATCCCCAGTACCAAATAAATAAATAACTTCTATTAATGTAGTCTTGAACTTGACTCTTTCTGGTTTTACTTCTAGAATCCACATCACATTGTTGGGTCACTATAAAATAGTGGGGGGAAAAACTCTAAGGACTTCTTTACTTGAAATGCTGTCAGGCCAGATCTCTCATACTTGCATGTATGTACCAAATTATTTTTTAAACAAATATGAACTTTTATTTTTGTCCTTAATAGAGTATTAGAACCAGCCATTGTAGAATAAAGATATAAACATAACCTCAAAGTTTGTTAAACTAGTTTGTTAAGCTAATTATAAGTCTTTCCTTGATTGTTTCTTAGAAGCCTCTAAAGTTAAAAAAAAAATTTCCAAGAGAGAAAAAAACAAAGGTTCTTCATACCTTGCCCCCATTTTGCGGTTGAATTGTAACAAGGCTTGTAAGAGAACAGCCAGTGGACAAAAACAAAGTTTCAAGGCCTCAGTGGTAGCCTCTTGAACCAAGGATGGCCAGTGATCATTGGAAATATTAGCCTGCAAAAATATCAATATTAATTCAACGTTCTTGACACATTTAAAGTATGTAATTCAACACAATTGCTAAAAATGATTTAAGATCTGATCTCTGCCTGTAAGAAGCTACAAAACAGGGGAGACTGAGAAAGAGAAAGTTCTCAAAAAAAAGTATTATTTTTAAAAGACTAAAATATTTGTTAAAAGAAAATGCAACATTATACCATATAGGTGAGTAAAAGCTATCAGTTAGTAAGCCTTTGGTCTACCAAATATACAAAAACTCAACATGACTAATTCTTTAACAAGTAGTGATAAAGTTCCACTTTTCAAAATTTATTTGAGGAAATGAAATATTGTAATAAAATCACAATATAGAAGGTATAAAGATCAGAGAGAAAAATCAAATCAAATTTAAAAGTTATCAATACTGAAAACTTAAAAAAATTTCACTTATGGGAGAAATGTTTATATATATTAGTTGGGTTACAAACTAGTTTTATAGTATGTACTTACTCAAAAATAACATACCTAAGTATTCCCTAAAAACAGTAACTGAAAATAAATGCTAACTGAATTATATAAGAAAAAAATGCACCAAAATTTTTTCATTAAAAACCTCAAATGATAACCAAGATTTAATTACAGGTATCCATTATATGCATTTCAATAAAGTCAATATAATGAGTCAACATATAGTCCATTTCACATTTTAATGTAAAAATCAATATAATAAGTCAATACACAGTTCATTTCAAACACTAAATTGCAAGAGAAAAATGTTAGAGCAATATTCTCTGAGTGCAGTGTAGGCAATAGTAATTTGTGTATTCAGGGAAAGGAAACAATGAATTTGAAAAAAGAGACAGAAGTTGTGAGGCATCTTCTATAAATATGACAGCAGTGGAGCCTGAGTACATCTAACAAAGAGAGCAAGGCACGGCATAAACTAGCAAAATTAATCCTAGTGCCTTTTTACAAACCAGTAACAAAATCTTCACTGATAATTTGATTAATACACTCTCTAAATTCCAAGAAATCATATAAAGTATTTTGCAAAGTTAACCCAAAGATTAGATAAGGAAAAAGTTACTATTTGTAATACACATGCTGAAAAATGTGATCAGAATGCACTTTTATTTTGTCTCCCCCATCTTTTCAAAATTTATTATTTGAAGGAGACATTTTCTACACCCCTTGACATTTTCTATGCTTCATGAGTAGCTGTTCATCTGAAGGTCCAGCTACATAACCTGTGGGGCTCAGTACAAAGTAAAAGCATAGGGCCCTTTGTTAAAATATTATTAAGAATTTCAAAAGTCAAGCGTGGTTGCACATGCATGTAATCCCATATTTGACAGGCTGCGGCAGGAGTATTGCAGGTTTGAGGCCAGCCTCTGTAACTTAGTGAGACCCTCAGCAACTTAGTGAGACCATTTCAAAAAAGTAAAATAGGGCCAGGGTTATAGCTCAGAGGTAGACTGCCCCTGGGTTCAATCCCTAGCGCCACACACACACACAAAATTCAAGATGGCAATTGTAGAACATTAAACCAAGTGTGGAGCACTTATAATAGTGCCTGGCACAGACTGCTATATGAATTGCTGTTGTTATAACTATTATTAATTTGTTTAATTCCAGGTCAGATATAATTTCCTAGCTTTAGAAAAATCCAAATAATATTTCTAAGTAACAAATACTAAGTTTGGCTAAAAGTGTGTCTGCCTCTCTAGTTCACACATTCAAGAGCATGTTATAGATACTACGTGTGGCTTCCAGAGTCACAGTTTTACAAGGTATTAAAGACCTTTATTAAATATAAATATGAAACAAACAAAATAAAACATTTGGTGATCTGCAATTATTGTTACCACTATTTATTTCCATCCAAATCACCTCAGACTAGACCACATTATTATTTAATCACTCATTAAATAATACTCCTGTGTATAAGCAGTGGTAAAGCAAGTAAAGATGCCAACAGATGGCCCCTCACCTAGGGAGCTCTTGAACATATTCTACAGTAATGGCACCAAAGCTGAAAAAAGAATCCTCATTCTTATGTTTCTTTGTCAAAATACCTAGTTAAAGCAAGTAAACCATATTCAGGCCTGTCTAGCACAATCTCTTCAAACCACATAAAACAGAAAGAATGACAGCTTATCTTTTAATTACAAAAGTAACTGCATATAATAAAAAATTCAAACATTACCAAAAAATATGAAATGAAAAATTCTCCTTTACCATCCCTCAAAAGCCCCAGTACTATGATTCAAAGTAACTGCCATCACATTTCATATGCTCCTTTCCATATAATTATGTCTTTCTATGCACTAAGTGTATGTGCACAGAAGCACACTGGTATATCCAGATGTACATCCTTAAGTATGTGTACCATATATACAAACACTCAAACAGGATGATATCATACACACTGTTCCACAACTTGTCTTTACCCACACTCAAACACAGGACTTGAAGAATTTTCCCTACCAGCACATAAGACTTTCAGATTAATATACATAAATTGATATCAGAAAATAAAATGTCAAGTCATAATTTACTAGAAATCAAAGAATATCAAACTGAATTGATAACTGACGACAATGTTAAATATTGGCATTTTTGTCACAGATGAGTAGCTGAGTTTAATTCTAATTTAAATCACCAAGAAACAAAAATGTGTAGTCTGCTATAATTCAACTTTTAAAATTATAATCTTAGCTTCCCCCCCATGAATGATGATGTTCTGATGTACTTTATGAATTTATGTTACTCTTAGGTCTCTCAAGAGCTCCAAATAAAAAGTCAACCAAGAGGCCACAATAGAAGACAATGGAACCTCAGAAAGTCCATGAAATAACACTATGTGAAAGGCTTCATAATAAAGAAAAAAAAAAGAATCGAGTTTTCATAATTATAACATGAACTTACCATACAGATTTCTAAAGCTAGCAGTGCTAGTTTCAACAGACTTGAGAGCTTCCCACTCCAACTGCCCTGTTGGGATGCCACTTGTAGACTCTTTCTGTAACACATCTCTGCAGCACCCATCATTCCTTGAGACTGATATACCTGTGCCAGCCACTAAAGAATAAAGGGAGAAAGATGTAGAGCATTTGAGTATAGTAGACAGTCTGGTTCCCCACTCCCAACAAATTTGGTACAAGTTTTATTTAATTATCAATAAGTTTCATGCTCAAAAAGCAAAAATTACAGGCCAAGTAAGGGATAGTCATATTGCCCATTCTATCAGCAATAGCTTACTAGCTATACCTAGTCTGAAGTCTAAAAGTCTCCCAAGATGGCAAGTCAGGAATAAAACCAAAATGCAATGTGAAAACTGATATATCAGATAAATATTAACCAAAGAAAGTTTATGCTGCTGTGTTAATATTCAACAAAGTAGACTCTAGGATAAGAAGTATTAAGAGATAAAGTAGGATATTTCATAATGATGAATCCATTCAACATACACACTTCAATATTTGTATATACCTAATAACACAGAATTGAAGAAACAAAGTTGACAGAAATAAAAGAAAGCAGACAAATCCAGAATCACAGTTGGGAGATTTTAACACACTTATCTCAGCAATGATTAAAGAAACAGAGAAATAAATATTCAGTTAAGAATACAGAAGATTTAAACGATTTGATTTAAATGACATATTTAGAAAACTACATTCCAAGACTGCAGAATACACATTCTATACAAGTGCACATGCAACATTTACCAAATTTGACCATATGTTGTATCAAAAAACAAATCACAACAAATTTCAAAGGATTAAAAAAATATGAAGTGTGTTATGATTAGGTGGAATCAAACTTAATATTGGTAACATGAAAATAACTAGAAAATTCCCCAAATATGAGAAATTAGTCAAAAATTTTCAATGGAAATTAGAAAAGTTTGAAATGAACGACAGTGAAAGTACTACAGAAAATCTTACAGGGTGCATATACTAACAAAAAATTCTATTTTGAGAAACTAGGGGGAAAACAATAAATTAAACCCAAACAAAGCAGAGCAAAGAAGTTAAAAAAGAAATTAATTGCATGTAAATAAAATATAATATGCGGGATGTAGTGATACATGCCTATAATCCCAGCTACTCGGGAGGCTGAGGCAGCAGGATTGTAAATTCAAAGGCAATCTCAGCACATTCGAGAGACCCTACCTCAAAACGAAATAAAACGGGCTAAAGATATAGCTCAGTGATAGAGTATATTATGAACAATTTTATGCCAATAAATTTGAAATTGAGATGCACTGGAAAAATACTTTGCAACTCACCAATGGTAAAGAAACATGAAATCTTAATAGGCCTAAAAATATTAAGGCATTTAGTCTGTAATTTAAAACTTCCCATAAACAAAATTCCCGGCCTAAATGGCTTCGATAGTGAACCCTTCCAAACAGTAAAAAAATAAATAAATACTGCAACTCTTATACGAACTCAGAAAATAAAGAAAAAGGAAATATGAACATAGAAAACAATATAAACAATGAGCTTATGAAAATGAAAAATTACAGTTCAATTTCTCTCATGAATATAGATAAAAAATTCTAAATAAGACATTAGCAAAATGTTGCCAGCAATACATAAAAAGCATAATACATCATGACCAAGTAGGGCTTATTCCAAGAATTTTTTTAAAACATTTGACAAAATTCAGTATCCATTTATTTAAAAAAAGCAAACCTCTGTCAACAAATTCGGAATAGAGAACTTCTTTAATCTGATAAAATATCATAAAAACCTACAGTAAACAACATACTTAAATGAAATAGTAAATGCTTTCTACTGTGAGGTAAGAATAAGACAAAAATATTTACTTATTACCACTTTTACTTGACATTGTATTAGAGGTTCTAGATGGTGCAATAAGGTAAGAAAAAATTTAATATGTAAATATTGAGAAGAAAAAATAAAACTTTATTATTTATAAGGGGCATAACTTCCTATGTACAAAATCCCAAACCATTCCAAAGAATAAGTGAATTTAGCAACGTTCCTGAAGAGTGAGTATATAAAAATCAACTGCATTTCTAAATGTTGAGAGCTAATATACAAAGTCCATTCTTTTTAAAGAATGTTAAGGCAATTAGATACCCATATGGGAAAAAAAAATGAGTCTTAACCTCTGTAACATTCACAAAAATAAATCCAAGATAAATTGTAGACTTAAAAGTGAAAAGTAAACCAATAAAATTCCTTTTTTTTTTTTTTTGCGGTACCAGGGATTGAACCCAGGGGCGTTCTACCTCCGTGCTACACCCCCGGCCCTATTTTTTATATTTTATTTTGAAACCGGGTCTCACAAAGTTGCGGAGGGCCTCACTAAGGAGAGAGAGAGAAAGAAACAGGGAGAGAGAAAGAGAGAGCTGAGGCTGGCCGTGAACCCTATTTTTTATACTTTATTTTGAAACCAGGTCTCACGAAGTTGCGGAGGGCCTCACTAAGGAGAGAGAGAGAGAGAGAGAGAGAGAGAGAGAGAGAGAGAGAGACAGGGAGAGAGAGAGAGAGAGAGAGAGAGCGAGCTGAGGCTGGCCAAGAACCCGGATCCTCCGGTCTCCGCCTCCCAAAGTACTGGGATTACAGGCGTGCGCCACCACGCCTGGCCAAACCAATAAAATTTCTAATACAAAAGATTAAAAGAAAATCTTCATGAACTTGAAGTAAGCAGAGTTCTTAAACAAATTAAGCATTAATCATTTAAAAGTGTTAGACCATTAAAATTAAGAAATGTTCATTAAAAAACAACATTAAGCAGGGCGTGGTGGCGCATGCTTGTAATCCCAGTACTTGGGAGGCAGAGACCGGAGGATCCAGGTTCTCAGCCAGCCTCAGCTACTTAGTGAGACCTGGCTTCCGCAACTTTGTGAGACCCGGTTTCAAAATAAAGGATAAAAAATAGGGCCAGGGGTGTAGCTCAGAGGTAGAATGCCCCTGGGTTCAATCCCTGGTACCGTAAAAAAAAAAAAACCAACATTAAGAGAGTGCCAAGGCAAGCCGATGATGTGACAAAATATCTGCAGTTTAAATATCCAAAAATATTTCTGTATCCAGAAAATATAATTCTAATAATTCATTTAATTATTCATATAATTCTAATAATTCATTATCTAAATAATTCATTTAAAGTATGAATAGGGAAAACAAAGGGCCTATTAAAAATTATGCAAAGGCACCATCAAAAAGAGAATTTTGGGGATTATGTCTGTAATCCCAGTACTTGGGAGGCTGAGACAGGAGGAACACAGGTTTGAGACCAGCCTTAGCAACATAGTGAGGCCCTGTCTCAAAACAAAAAAAAATAAAGATGGCTGGGGATATAGCTCAGAGGCAAAGTGCCCCTGGGTTGAATCCCCAGTACCACCCCGCCCCACCCACACACACAATAGAGGATATTCAAAGGGTCAACAAGCATACGGAAGTTGCTCAACTTCATTAGTCATCAGGTAAATGCAGGTTAAAAGGACAAAATTACCTATATATCCACCAAAACGAGGAAAAACAATAATCTAGCTATACCAAAAATTGGAATGCTCACAACATTCCAGTGTGAGTATGAACCGGCACAAAGTTTGGCAAGATCTACTAAACAGAACGTGCATATACCCTATGTGTCAGCAAAAGAAATGTCCATAGATGGCCATAGTGGCATTATTCATAAGAGCCCCAAACCGTAACAACCCAAATGCCCATCAACAGTAAAAAGTATATATATTACACTATATTAATAAAATGAAATGAAAACAATTATGACCACATGAAACAACAAAATGAATCTTATAGACATATGTTGAATTATTTGAAAATAGCCAGATACAAATGAGTACCCCATTTATATCAAGTTCAAAAATAGGCAAAACTAGATAGAAGTGATAGAAGTTAGAATAGTGGTTTATTCTTGGGGGGGATAGGAGGTGAAATCAACTGAGAGAGGAAACAGGTTGCTGGAAATGTTCTGTATCTTGATAGGGTAGTGGTTAAACAGGCATATATATATACATATATATGAAAATTTAATAAGTGGAACTTCTTATTCCTTTTTATTTATAATTTTTATGAATTATATCATAATATAAAAGAACTTCCTTGGTTTCTCTAAACACAATACCATTCAAATCTTGAAACTGACAGCTATATGGTAAGTTTGAAAGTAAGACTTAAAGATGAGTAGATCCTTGACTTCAAACTATTATCATGGAATAGTTTAATTCAGGACTCATGTAAGAAAGGAGTGAGCTTACCTGCCAAGCTGGAACAGAGGTTGAGTTGGACATGACTGTTTTTTGCAGTTCCTCAAGTACAGCATCTGGGAGTGGCTTTTTTGATTCCAGGAGTGATTTACACTGAACTTGTCTCAAAAGTAATATAACAGCTGGCTGATCAGGGTTACTTTTTAAATTCTAAAAATTAAATCCCAAATAGGAATACATTAAATAGGTTCTCACCTAATAAAAGTGAAGGAATTTAAGCTATGCTCCATTTGGGGAGAAAATTTCTTAATTTAAACCTTTTCTTACAGAATAAACAACTGCAAAAGCTAATAAAAAAAAAGACTGAACAGCTAAGGAAGATCAAGCCCTATATTTAAATCATCTTTAAAATAAGTAATGCTATTATTGTGGTATATAAGTAATTTACTTTAGATTCAATATGTCCTTTGAATGAAAATGATTCATTCATTAACTATTTATTGAGTCCCTACTATGTGCTAGGCAAGATGCTATGAGTTTATACACAGAGCATGCAAGCACAGAAGCCCTACATCCTGGCATGCAAAAAAGGACTGAGTAATTCCAGTCCCCTACTCAGCAATCTCTACAGTCATTCTATGTGGTTTGGAACTTTGAATAAATGAAGGGATACTGGAAAACATATCCTTCTGAAGGAAGTAACCTGAAATCAAAGAAAAATATTGCTTCCTTAATGGTATCCCAAAACAAAAAAAATAACAAAAGATCTATTAAGACCTTGCGTCCTAGAAGCAGACAACTGCAAGTTCAAATTACAACTCTATTTCTAGCTGTGCATTTCTGTGGAAATTACATATCTTCTTTAAGTTTTAATTTTCTCATTCATAAAAATGATAATAATATAAATCCCTACATCCCAATATTATTGTGAAACTCAAATACAAAATGCTAAATGTAGTGACAGACTTGTGAAGTAATCAATAAATGTTGGTTGTTACCATCATAATCACCCCTAAAATCATGTGCTCTTTAAGTAACAAACATTCCATTTTTGAAGTCGTTTTTAAGAAGACAAGGATACATGAGTTTCAATGTGTAATTCCACAATAATACCTTTGTGCAGAGAGATTCAGCTTCCGATATTCTTCCTGTATCTATTAGACCAGTGACAGCTTGACAGAGAGACCATTTTTCAAGAGATTGGTTGTAATTTTCAAGGAATTCTTTGTCCTTAACTGTAAACAACAAAAAAGTTAATATTACTTTCTTCTGCAATTTATGTATTCTCAAGAGAGTAACTAGTTGTTAAAAAAAGTACCACAATTAGACTTATCATACATAAAATTATTAAAACATACATGTACCAGTGCAATATCATATATCCTGACATGAGAAAGGTTTCTGAAAAGTTCCATGGTAGAAGTATTGATGGCTAAATAACTTGAGGTCTCATATACTTGTGATTTAAACCAAAAATCATTGTATGCATAACAACAAATTAACTGAAAATACTTAAAATTTACTGCATATAACTAAGTTAAATAAAATGCATGTATTCAATTTATACAATTTGAAAAGTTCTGACATAACTGACATACATCAGTTAACTATCACCACAAGCAAGATGATGAACATACTCATCATGACCAAAAGTTTCCTCCTGCCCCTTTGTAATCACTTGTCTCCACCTCACCCAGTCCCACCTTACCTCTGTCCCCAGGCAACTCCTCATCTGTTTTCTGTCACAATAGACCTTTTTGCATTTTGTAAAATTTTATATAAATGGAATCACATAGTATATATAAACTCTGGTATTTTTCATTGCAAATTATATTCATTTTGAAATTCCTGGAACAAATCCCACCTGATGATGATGTATTATTATTATTGTTATGTGTTATTAGATTTGAATTGCTAATGCTTTGCCATGAATTTCTCCATCTATGTTCATGAGTGATGTTGTTCTGTAGTTTTCTTTTCTTATGGTCTTTGGTCTGGTTTTGATATTAGGATAAATCCAGCCTCACAGATGATGTTACAAAGAGTTACCATCTCTGATATTTTAAAAGAATTTGTATAGAACTGGTATTATTTCCCCTTAAATGCTTGGTAGAATTCACCAGTGAAGCCATCTGGTTCTGGAGTTTTCTTTGTAAGATTTTCAGCATCTTTAATTGATTATAGCTATTCAATTTATTTCTTCTCAAGCAAGCTTTTTGTCTTTTAAGGAATTTGCTCATTTCCTCCCAAGTTATCAAATCTCATGTCATAAAGTTGCTCATAAGATACTTACTCACTTTGTAATAGCTATAGTGACACACTTCCTTTCATTCCTAACACAGAAACATGCTGTCTTCTTTTTCCTGATCCATCTGGCTAGAGGTTTATCAATTTTATTGATGTTCTCAAAAAAATAGTTTTTTGTTTCATTGATTTTTCTGTTTAGATTTCATAGATTTCTACTCTTTTCTTTACTATTTCCTTTCTTCTACTTACTGTGGGTTTAATTTCCTCTTCCTTTCTCTAGATTCTTAAGGTAGAAGCTGAAGTCATTTACTTAAAGGAAGCCTTTCTCCTTTTTTAATGTAGATATTTAATGCTAAAAATTTCCCTCTAAGCAGTGCTTTACTAAGATTGCATAATTTCAATATGTTATGTATATTTTCATTCTTTCAAAATATTTTCTACTTTCCTTTTTGATTTATTCTTTGGCCTGGGTTACTTAGAAGCATGCTGCTTAGTTTGCAAGTATCTGAGAATTTTCCAGTTTTTTTTCTATTTATTTCTAATTTAATTTCATTGCATTAACATAGCACGCTTTGTATAATCTGAATCCTTTTCAATTTATTGCACTGCTTTATGGATCATAGTATGATTTATTTGGGTAAATGTTCAGTGTGTACTTGAAGGGTACATTCTGCTGTTAGGAGAAAGAGGTCAGTAAGTGTAGTAATAATAATAATGTCAATAATTAGGTCTAGTTCGTTGACAGTATTTTTTAAATTTTTATTATCTCTTTACTGATTTTCTCTCCAACTGATCTATCAATTATCAGTCAGTGTAGAACAATACTCTCTGAGAGAGGGGGAAAAATAAGATGAGCCCCAAGTGGGTCCCAGAAAACTCTCTGTGTTGAAGAGATGAACTGGGAAAACCAGGGAAGCAAAGGTAACTGGAGTTCTAGGGTAGAGTGCCAGAAAGTTGCAGAGAGCTCCAGAAATCTACAAAGGGTCACCTCAATTATTTAACTCAGATCAGCAGATGTGTGAGGAAACTACTTGAGGCTACAAAATAACCCACCCAAAAGGAAGAGGAGGAATAATCTTCAGAGTTTGCAGAAGATGGGGAATAGTTGGTTAATTCAGAAAATGTAGATCTGATCCTGCAAGGAAACATATTAAACCACTATTTTCAATAAATAAATAAGTGAATAAATAAGTAAAATTTGGAAAGAATTGCCATCATGAAAATACTGAAACTTCAGATTAACAAAATATGCATTTAGTTTTTCTCAGAAGTATTTTGTACTTGTTAGTATATGGGATTTACACATATTTTGTTGAACTTACCTCTGTATATTTAATATTTTTGTATGTACTTATAAGTAGTTTATTTTAATAGCTAACTTTTCATTCCTAATATATAGTTATATTATTGACTTATGTGTATTGTGTTGACCTTGCATTCTACAAACATACTGAGTTTGTTAGTTGCAGTGGCTGTTTTTAGCAATTTCCCAAGCTTTTAGAAGATACACATTTACATATGTACTTATGTGTTTTGGGCTATAAATAATAGCTTAGGGAAATGGGAAAGTGGGTCATTTTTCTTATTCCCAATGACAAGTCTGTGCCTGGAAGAAAAAGATGTGGTAAATATTGTTGATAAGAGGTTGAGAAAGAAAAACAATAATACCTCTTTATATATAGTATAGTTTGTCCCAGTAGAATAGTGATAGCCTTCACTCTTAATTTTGTATTTTCTTAGTTCATTTATTTACATTCAGAACCTAAATTTTTCAGGATATTATCTGAGAATAAACCAAGTCCAAAGGACATATTAAATATAAATTATTTATATAACACAAAAGCATTATTTTTCTTAAAGATTATTTAAATATAGAGTTTAATATTCCCAAGTTGTTCAGTCTTTTGTTATTTAACTTTTAGAGATAGCAAGAATGCTATTCAATTATGTGTGCTTATGTATGTGTGTGTGTATATATATATATATATATATATATATATATATATGAATGCTTATATATAAACAAAATGAATGGCAGCCATGATATAAGGAACACAAGGGAGAAATTAGGATATTTTATCATAAGGTAATTCACACTACCCATGAAGTGGTATAGTGTTATTTAAAAGTAGATTTGAATTGGTTGAAAATGTACATTGCAAACTCCACAGCAACCACTAAAAAAAGTTAAAAAAAGTATAACAAACATGCTAAATAAAAAGAGAGAAAAAAATAGCATCATACAAAACGCAAAATCAAAATCACAAAGCATAGAAAAAAAATGGAAGACAAAGTTGGGCATGGAGGCGCAGGCCTATGATCCTAAATGCTTGGGAGGCTGAGGCAGAAGGAGAGCAAATTTGAGGTCAAGTCTGGGCAACCAGGGAGACCCTGTCTCAAAAATAAAAAAATTAAAATTTTTTTTTATGGGATGGAAATGTAGCTCAGTGGTAGAGCATTTTTTCTAGCATGCAGTTGGCCCTGGGTTTGATCCGCAGTACTACATAGTGGAATACAAAAACATGCAGAGATATATGGCATCAAATAGAAAACAGTAAAACAAAGGAGATATTAATCCAACTACATCAATAATCACTTTGAATGTCCATGGTCTAAAGGCATCAATGAAAAGAGAGAGATTTTCAGAGTGGATCAAAATAAAAAAATAGGTAAGTGGTTGGTTGTTGTTTTTTTTTTTAAATCTGAGGAACATGTCTTAAAAATAACTATGTTTTAAGTATTCATGATTTATCACTTTAAGTTCATTTTACTATAATATTTCAAACTTATAACCCACTAAAGAAGGGTCTACTTTTTAAAATTTGTAGTCCATAAAAGACTGGCAGTAATGATGTTTAACATTTACTAAAAATAATTGATAACCTAAAACTAATTTAGTGAAAAAAAACAAAAGTAGGTTAATCTATTTATGATGCTTAGTATACATCACTTTTTATAAGGACATGGACATATTTATAAGACAATATTGATTAAATCTGATTAGATTAATAGCGGCTCTGGCCAAGATTCCCAGGAAGAATCACATTACAATTTCAGTACTGGTTTAGTAAAGGACTCCTTCCTGATCCCAAAACACTGGTCAAGTATCAAAGCAGATAAATGCTACACAACAAAAATTTCAGCTAACAGAACATACTAGACTTTTAAGCATTATGGAAAAGAAAATATATACAGTATGCCCATCATATTTTGTATAGTTATATAACTATGAATTCCTTAATGAATGCATTTTTGTAACATATGCTGAAACTGTTTGTATTCCTGATTTGATGGAGTCTGAATTAAATCATGTATAAAAAAGCATTTTTTATACTTACTTGAAGCAGAAACAGCAGATAACAGTGCCAAGTATAAATCCATCCTCTTTGTCTGAGTGTTGTTCACCAGAGCCAGTTTATCATCAGCATGACAGGCTGCCATCAGCCCAGCCCAGACAGCAGGGTCACCTACATACAGGAAACACAGTTACAAGGCTTGTTAATATCAACATGTTGCTGAAGAGCTACCAAAAGTGAGAATAAGAGTTATAAGTATCCCGCAAATAAAAACTAATTGTATCTCCAAAAATTTCACCTTTATCCTTCAAAATTTGCCATTTTTTTTCCAATGCAGAGAACAAAAACTATCCTATTAGGCACTTCTGGCATAATTGGTAAGCTCAGGTGCTTACAGTGCTGTGCTGCTTTGGGAAGGACAACTTCATTCACTTTCACCTGACACCAAGGACAAGCTCAGACACTCATCCTTTTTAATCAGTTCCTATTTAAAGGTTCAGTCATAGGATAAACAAGATAACACAGTTTTTTAGATCTTAAGAAAAGTATGGGGCAAAATAAAGGCTCAACATGTTATCTATGTTCTACCAAGAAAACCACTTCTTTGCCCCAAGTAAAGCATTTATATGATTCTGTATCCCTTTGTTCATTTGCTCTTTCCTTCCTTCACATCTGATCAGCAGCTTCAGGTGAGAGGGGAAGCCTGACAGCCGGGTGAAGAGGCAATAACAAAAAGAAGGTAGGTGGATACACTCTTTTCAAGAAAGGTAGTTGTGAAGAGAAGCTGGAAGAGATTTGGAACTTAGTTTTATTTTTTGGTCTTCTATTTCACTTATAGATGATTAGTATTACTGCCAATCAACCAAAAATCGCTAAAACATTCTTACATAGAGCAAAAACTTTCACAAAAAACTAAATGTATAAATTCATATTACAAAATAACTTCTGCCCCAAATAATGACTATCTTAAGTAATAAAAGATATAACCATACTCCAGAAGAAACAAATGAGGATCATGCCCTCAAATTCATAATGAGACTGAATTACTGTACAATGAAGGAACATGACAGCCTTAGATCTGGGTTTTAGGTCTAGCACGTCACTAACTGTGTGGCAGCTTTTCCTTTGAGATGCATTCTTCTATAAAACAAGGCATCTAGCTGGGTGTTGTGGTGCACACTTGTAATAGCAGTACTTGGGAGGCTGAGACAGGAGGATTGCAGGTTTGCGGCCAGCCTCAGCTACTTAGTGAGGCCCTCCGCAACTTAATGAGACCCTGTTTCAAAATAAAGAATACAAAATAGGGCTGGGGGTGGATCTCAGAGGTAGAATGCCCCTGGGTTCAATCCCCAGTACTGCAAAATAAAAATAATATTAATAAAAATGATGATGATAATAATAATAATAATAATAATGATAATAATAATTATTATTATAATAATAAAACAAGGCATCTGAACTAGATGATGGCCCAGGTGCTGTCACACCTAAAATCCTGGAATTACAAATGAAATAGTCTCTATTTCTGAATATTAACTAACTCCTAAGATTAAATGAACAAGTCTTTTAGGGATGTTATAATATGCTACAGTTTATATTTCTGGTCAGGGGGATAGACATTTGGATGTACATTAGTAATTTCTTCTGTCATAATACAAAAAAAATTGCTATTTCCATGAACTTTTCCCAAATTCCTTTACGAAATAAAGTGACTCTGGATAATATATAAACTACAAACCTAAAAGTTTGTAAATAGTTAACTAAAAATTAAAAATATCTTAGTATCACAGGAGCACAAATCTAGCAGAGACTGGATCTTTCTCCATTCAATTCTAAATTCTTGGGATTATCTTTAAATTCCTGAAACGATTCCTCAGACTAAGGAAACATCTGAACTTTGTTTAATAAGATCTTTAAGGATTAGACAAATAGCCACTACAATTATATTCACTTTCATTGGTTTCCAAGGACAAGGCTCAAGTACTCTTTACCAGTCAGTGCCTGTTTTAAACATCTTATATGATAACTTTGCTTCCTTGAATATATATTTCTCCAGATAATATGGGAAAGTCAGAAATCACTAGAAAGGACCTTATCTGGACAATTTCACCTTCCTAAAGTTTATGTTACTTGTATGATCAAAGGCTAATAGATCTTTTATCATTCTGGATACACAATAATTTTTTTTTTTTTTTTTTTTTTTTTTGCTGTACCGGGGATTGAACCCAGGGGCATTTTACCTCTGAGCTACACCCCTGGCCCTATTTTTTATACTTTTATTTTGAAACCAGGTCTCACGAAGTTACGGAGGGCCTTACTAAGTAGCTGAGGCTGGCCGTGAACCCAGATCCTCCGGTCTCCGCCTCCCAAGTATTGGGATTATAAGCATGCGCCACCACACCTGGCCACAATAAAAATTTTTGAGAATAAATTTAATATTTACTTGAGAACACCTCTAAAAATCAGGAACTTACCAATATATAACATAAACAAATTCAAATGTGTAGGTTTCTTTTTATTCCATTATTAAAATGAAAGCACAAACATTGGTCAATTTACTTGTTTTATAAAATAATCCCTGAAATTTAGCTGTTTTGCAGCTTAGTTAAGACCTTTACAATTTACTATGAAGATAACATTGAACTTGTTCTTTGTACAATCTGCTTCCCAATAGTGCCTAGCCAAACAATAGCATCCTGATCAAACAAATGTTTCAAGTGTTCTGGGGAATCAATTGTTATCATGTTTCATATTTAAGATATTATGGAAAATTTGCATTGTAGCCCTACATTGCTAGACATTCTAGTCCTCTAAAACATTTTCTCAATAGTGGTATTAGAACCAGGCTGAAGGACTAATATGCAATTTCTCATTTCCTTTGTGATAAACAACATAGGACAAAGTTGGTTAGAACTAGTAATAGCTAGTTGAGGTGAGGCCATGACCTTGCCATTTCTAACACTTATCACACAACACATATCCCCACCCTTCAAGGAGTTAACTACACATAAAAATAACTAAAGATGATTAAATAATTTAGGGATATAAGCAAAGTTCATTAAACCAGACTGAAAGACAATGGAAATAAAACTATTTCTTGAAAATGTGTAATTCAGTTTTTCAATAATTGGTAATAAAATATCTTTAAGTAGATGTTCCCTTTAGCCTATTTTAATAATTATCTCTTAACTGTCAATAGTCAAATACAGGCAATCAAATAAAAGGCAAAACCTTAAAATATCCTAAAATTCCCTTTTATCTTGTTTCATGGAAATATAAACTTTACTCCTCTAAGTCACAAATGCAAGATTGATAGAATCTGAAGTAATGAACTGGATTGTATTATACTCACCTGGAGAAAGAAGAGCTGCCTTCTGAATGGTCTTTAGTGCAATATTTTTTTCATCTTCTGCTGAACTGCTTCCCATTGCCAACTGATTTACTGCAGTGTAGAGTACTGCCTTCTACATAAGAGAAAGGAAGTGTGTTAACCAATTCTCTTCATAGATCCCTCTCTTTCAAACTGGCTAAAAGAACTGTATTTGATATGCTCTGACCACCAGAGCTATGAAAAAGCTATTTTTTCATTTCAACATTATTTAAAGAATTAAACATTTCCTTTGTACTACAGAAAACCAACCTTTCCATGATTTGAGTCCAGAATATAAGCCACGTTTCCTGCTACAGCACCTCCCTATAATAAAAAATAGTATTCAGACAAATGCAAAACTTTAATGTAACAACAAATGTTAAAACTAGTAAAACTATTCCCTTAAGTCATTTGAAAGGTTTGATTTTATCAGATGTGCACCTTCTAAATTCCCTATCAACTTATTATTACTGCTTTAAGAGACCGGTTTAATATTTTTATGAAAGGAAATCTTTTCTACTGTGATTATTTCAACTCTGTAATTAAAATATTCAGTAAAGGTTCAAAAGTTACATGATTTTACAATGGCACCACACAGATGCACACATTTTAACACATTAAGAGACTGTGGAAGAAAGAAAAAGAGAGAGAAAGATCACAAAGATAGGCTATTATGGTTTTATTCCATGAAAATACAAAGTATTTTAAAAATCCCACAGTACCTAGAAAAATGAGTGAGTAAATTTCAGAGTACCAGGAAGATTATCAATGTTTCAATAATCAATTCCATACTAAAAATAAGAAAAAATGTATACAGCATCATAAAGTTTTCATAAGGTCAACTTGAAATCTATAATTAAAAAAAAAGTTGGGTGTGGTGGTACAAGCCTATGATCCCAGTACTTGGGAGGCTGAGGTAGGAAGATCACAAGTTCAAGGCCAGCTTGGGATACTTAGTGAGACGCTGTCTTGAAATAAAAAATAAAAAGGGCTGGGGGTATAAGCACCACTAAGTTCAATCCTCAGTACCACCAAACAAAACAAAAAAATTCAATTATTAGACATTTTACCTGGAAAAGAAATTGAATTATAAGAATGTTTTCATTTTATATCAGACGTATACTGTACCTTTCATTTCATATCAGAAGTGTATCAGAAATGTATTTAAAACTATTCTGCACATAAAAATGCTAAAAACATAAGTTTTAAATATGTCGATATAAAACAAAAGATGGATTAAAAAGAAGAAAGGCAATACAGCAGAGTAGGAGGAAGATTTGAGAGTTAGAATTAAATCCCATCACCACAACTATTAACTGTAATTTTGTACAAGTTATTTAACCTCTATGTCTTATTTTATATTCTATTGGTGGATAATAGTTATAGCTACTTCATACAGTTGTTGGGATTAAATGACAAAATGTACAAAAATGATTAACACAGTAGCTGACACATACTGAGTACTTCATTCCAGTGTCTTTGAACTAATCTATCCACTGACAATAACAAAAAATGCAGGATAAAACCTTGCTACTAAAACTGAGGCCTGCATATCAACAGTATCAATATTCCCTGGGAAGTTGTTAGAAACACAGAATAAGGGCTCCAGCTCAAACCTACTGAATTATAATCTGCATTTTTAACAAGATTACTCGGTCGTTTTAATTGCACATTAAAGTTTGAGGAGCATTGGGATAAAATATTTTAAGACATATTCTTAAAAGCATTGAATAATTGACAAGATATTAAGGACTTAGGCCAGAATTCAAAGGGAAAACTGGAATCCAGAGATTTGAGTGAGCAGGGAAGCCATTTCTGCCATTTGTAGACCCTAACAAATTTTAATTTTCATCTTGAAGGACTCATGAGCTAGTGGGACAGAAATGAAAGCCCAGGGTTCACACAAGGAGAGCAGTGCATAGGAAACCCACATCACAATAAGCAGAGACTCCAAGTGGTTATACTTTTCAGGTTCAAGGTGAATCAGAATTAAGCCAGGTCTCAAATGGCTTTGTAACCCAGGCAGAGAGTAGCCTGGTCGGTCCAGAAACCTCAAGCTCTAAATTGATGCAGCCAACGAGCACCTGACAGAACCAAGTGCAAATTATTTCTATAGAAAGGTACTTTAGCCAGGCATGTATGCGTGCCTGTAATCCCAGTATGTGGGAGGCTGAGACAGGGGGATCGCAGGTTCAAAGCCAGCCTCAGCAACTTAGTAAGACTGTCAGCAACTTAGTGAGACCCTGTTTCAAAACAAAAAATAAAATAGGGCTGGAGGTGTAGCTTGGAGGTAGAATGGCCCTAGGTTTAATCCCCAGAAACCCCCAAAAGACTAAAGAAAAAGAAAAAAGAAAAAGAAAGGCACCTGAATCCTAGGCCTCAAATTACTCATACAAATAATTTTCAAGTACACACAACCAGGTAAACAAAGAAACAAAGCTACCATGCGTGAAAACTGGTGGGAGCAACAAACAATGGAAACAACAGAAACAGATCCACAAAGACTTCAGATATTGGAATTACTAGACATGATAAGTGTTCCGAACATATTAGCCATTACCATTATGTTTACCAACTAGTTAAGTAAACAATAAAAAGACAAATTATCTACAGAAGTTAACAGAATATAGATACCTAAAATATCTGGCTATTATGAGCAAAACTCTAGTATATAATTCTTTATGAACATCAATGACTTCATGCTCATATTTATATTTCTGGATATTACCAATATTCAAATTCTTATTGTCTTTAAGAAACTTTTAAATGAAATTACCTTTTAGAATTTTAAAACATAATACCTAATGCTTATTATGAGCATTACGTCATCACATAGGCATTAATATAATCTGTATGTGTTTAAAAAGGTCCTCTTACTACTTTGTGGCTCCCACACACCCAGAACAGTACAACAGTACATGGAGGAAACTCAGTCTAGCACGTGTATGAATAATGGGAAATTTGGTTAAATGACAAAATTCCACTTATTGTATTTATTATCTTTCAGAAAAAATTATGTTACACTTTAAAATTATATTTAACAAACTAAAAGTTATTTTATCTTTTTGCCAGAATTTAGAACAGTACTCACCTTTGCATTTTGTTGAGCATACTGAGCAACAACTCGGGACAACAAAGACCAAAGAGCAGGGTCAGCTGGGTTACTACAGAGATCATTAAAAGTAATAGTTTAGACATGGAAGTTACTTTATCACAAAAAGCACAAAAAACAACATTTTACCAAGTTTAAAACCTTTTAGACACCTAAGACAAGTTCATATTAATTGTCCATGTTTGATTGAGAGTGTCTTAAATTTTAGAAAACACTTATCTTTTATATACACTAAGAATTCTTAAGAAAATATGAAGCAAAAATCAGCAATGTGATGCTTACAAACCATGAGACAAGAAAGAAAAGTTAAGGAAACACAATGCACTGTGTTCATAGAAAACACAAATAAGCTGGGTGTGGTGGTGCACACCTGTAACCCCAGTACTTGGGAGGCCGAGACAGGAAGATCACAGGTTCAAGGCCAGCCTCAGCAATTTAGTGAGGCCCTCAGCAACTTAGTGATACCCTGTTTCAAAATGAAAAATAAAATAGGGCTGGGGGTGTATCTCAGAGGTAGAATGCCACTGGGTTCAATCCCCTGTAACACACACACACACACACACACACACACACACAAAGAAAACACAAATGGACGAAAAATTATAAGATAAATAAGGAGGATGTACTCTAATAGAAATGACATCATAAGCCGGGCGTGGTGGCACACGTTTGTAATCCCAGTACTTTGGGAGGCGGAGACCGGAGTATCCGGGTTCGCGGCCAGCCTCAGCTCTCTCTCTCTCTCTCCCTGTCTCTCTCTCTCTCTCAGTCTCTCTCTCTCTACTTAGTGAGGCCCTCCGCAACTTCCTGAGACCCAGTTTCAAAATAAAGTATAAAAAATAGGGCTGGGGGTGTAGCGCAGAGGTAGAATGCCCCTGGGTTCAATCCCCGGTACCAAAAAAAAAAAAAGAAATGACATCATAAGAAATAAGCTTCATATTAAAATAACTTAATTGTTCTTAAATATAACTAACCAGCAAAGATTTTTAATAAAAATTAATTATAAGAAACTAAAGGTCTATAGCCATACAACCCTGAATGTTCCTGATCTCATCTGATCTTTGAAGAAACTAAAGACTCAATATGCAGAAAATAAAATAAACACTGTGCTAATGATAGCTTTATATTTTCCAAATTATGAAGACAGTACTGCATATTTAAGTAGCCAAAATTTCTTAAAACCATCAACCTGGTCTGTATCAGTCTATATCAGATAAGAGATTGACAATATTACAAACTTGGGATTTAAGGACTTTTACATCAAAACAAGTTTTGGGCTTTCACCTGAGTAAGGATCCAATTTATCATTTTAATTTAAAAAGAAATCCTTATTGGTAAAATAAAAGGTAAAGTCATTTGCCTGCTCCTATATATAATTTCATAAAACCAGAGTTTGGTTTCCAAATATATATGCTTACCTAATTTTATAGTCTTAATATTAAGTCCCAGTGTCAAACAACCTCATCCAGACTCCTCAGGCCCTGAGTTCACTAGTACAGAGTTTACCTGTGGACAGCTTTAGATGCTTGTCTTTGCACTGCCACTCTGCGGCCTTGGAGTGCATATATCGCTGAAGTAAGAAGGCACTTCTGATAATCACTGTCTTTGTCCTTGATGTGCTTCAGTAATTCATTAAGTGCTGCTTTTGACAACGTAGCATCCTGCATTGCCAACCCCAGAGCACATAGGGCTTGAAGGCTTTCTGTGGTTGGTTCCTTTAAGATAGAGCTGTAAATATATTATTTAATTGCCTGTTAGCCATTAGTATAGTACTCTTCATAACTATTAAGATACTTAATACAAAAAGCAATTTATCTAAAGATTCAAGGCCAGCCAAGACAAACTAAGTCTAATATAAAGACTAATATAAAAATAAATTTCTTGGCTTTTAGAGATTGCAATTCCCTGGTTGAAAGAAAGTACTAATCAATGGACTTTCATAGAGCAACAATAGCCAAATTTCTTTTCTGGTTATTATATCCAAGTTTTAGAAACAAATATGAATAAGCCTTTTTCAGTCTCAGTTCTAGTTAAATCATTAGAACAAATTTGCAAAAATGTTCAGTTTCAATAAAATTCTAGAAGATTAGTGAAGAAAAAAGAATCTGTTCTATGTAAGAGCTGATTTTTTAATTCTGATATAGCTTTGTCCTATTTGTTCAGTGACATTGAAACACTGAAATAAGCACAATGTATCTATATCACCATGCTACAATTAAATATTTCTATAATTTAAGGAGAATCTAAATTTTATGAGTAAATGTCTAACATTTTCTCCCTTTCAATTGTGAAATCTGATTTAGCCATATAGAGGTAAAATAATGTTTAGGAATCCTTGTTAATTTAAAGGAAGGACCCTTAGTTCTATACAAACTTAATAATATTTCTAATAGTTATTATGAATTTTATACTGACTAATAAAATGAAGGAACTTTAAAAAACTTTTAAAACAGCTCATTAAAATATAACAGAAATTTCATAACATTACAATATCACATACCTATCACTATGTCTTTGATCTTTTTTTGGAAGGGAAAATTAAGTCTTTTGCACTTAATTTTGATAAACAGGCACAAAATCATAAATTTTCATAGGCAACCCTGGAGTAAATAGCTCACTAACAGAATCCACTGTAACTCTTCACAATAAAGAGTTAATAGATGTAGAAGTGCAAATATGAAGTATGACAGTCAGTGTCATTTCTATCACTATAAATAACCACATTTTCAGTTGGTACAACTAAGAAAGCAAAAGAAGAAAATAGTAAAATATAAATTCCAATATTGATAATAAAAGAAGAAATTCCAATTTGTGCCTTGGCTCAAAAGGAATAAAACCCAGCTACTTACTCTAATACTTACTGATATGCAAATCTAAATCATTACAAAAATGACATTCTAATATTAAGCAAATGTGCTAATATTATCTTTTACTATGTTCTAGGGATTTTACATATAGCTATTAATATTGTAGAATCTATGAAGGCAATTAGATTTTTTTCCCTATTATATAATGAACTTAGTCCTATTCCCCTTGAATAAGCATCTAGGACACTGTGTGATCCTCAACATATGGATGGAGGACAAGACCATAAAGAATAGACAACAGTGAACTTTTTATAGAAAGAAAGTCAAAAGGTGGTGGGAATGGGAGCAACTGGTAGGGTTAAGTCTGGATGATGACACACAGAGAATCAAAAACAAAAAAAGAGACAGATTAGAAAAACTACTTAGCACTGGATCCAACAACATAATTGAAGGGGTAAAGGTTTTCCCTCTCATAGAAGTGAAAAAGGGAAGATTATACTCTTGTTATTTTTTTCCCCTTTTCTACCAATGTTCAAATGGTTTGGGTTACTCTTTTATTTTTTTTCATGTCTGGCACAATCTCGTTTATTAGAAAGCCAAACCCCTCTTTTATAGTAGAGGCTATACAGGAAACTCGCAATCAGTAGGGTGTGGCCCAATGGCACACGACGGGTCGGGTCACCACGCCCCCCTGTAACCTATCATAGGTAGAGGCACCTGTCGTCTGTGAGCACGGAAGGAGGTAACTGCCTATCATAGCCCTCCTGAGGCTAGGTGGGGCTATCTGCGGGACCTCCCTCCGAGGAGTCCGCCAGCGCCATCTTTGCCATTAATATGCTGAGTTACTGCCACGTGGGAGAGGCCTGGTACTCGGTACTCTAGAGCAGGCTTCTGCTAATCCACCAGGCCCTTTCATGGCACCGGGTGGGGGACCCTACATCTCCCCCTCCTTTGTTTAAAACCGGCGGTCGTGCCTGTCTTAGGTTGCCCTGCTCAGGATTCAGAATTTACACGTTATGGGGGAGCCCAGAGCTTGCTGGGTCCCCTGACTTAGTGGGAAAGGATTACAAGTGTTATAAGGAATGGAGATCAAGAAAATGCTTGGATTAATTATTGCAGGCATTGCAGCCTTAATTGCTTTTATAGCCACCGCTACGACTGCTGCAGTAGCTCTATCTCAAGAAGTACAGACAGCTACCTATGTTAATTAATTGTCTAAGAATGTTTCCTTAGTGTTAGGGATATAGGAAGATATAGATAATAGGTTAGAACATAAAATAAATGCCTTGTATAAAGTTGTTCAATATTTGGGAAATGAGGCTCATGGGTTAAAGTTCTAATGCCCTAACCTCCTTTCTACAAAAGCCACTCCATGCCATCTAACCCATCAAATGGAGGTCCGGTATCAGAGTTTGGCCAATCAATATGAACCCCAACTATTGAACCCCAGCCCGGTCGATAGCCAGAGACGGGTAAGATCCTGCTAGGCCAGATGGGCTACTCTTTTAAATAGTAACCACAGACTAATCTTGCCTAATTTAGGGTTACTTTTGCCTTTGATAACTATAGTAACCACTAGCAAACTATGATTCTTGTCACCAAGGTATTTACAAATTTGGGTTCTTGAAACATATATAGCCATAGTCAGTAGGTTATATCCATGGGAAGTGACAGGATTTTCATTTAAATTGATTGGTTTTCTCACAACAGCAAAGAAGTACAGAAGGAATTGCTTGTTATACAAGGAAACAACTTTAATCAGGCAGAATAAGATAAAAGTATCACAATGAATAAACACATATAAAGCTTATCCTACAGAAGTGGTTCTCAACTAGAACCATCTAATCATCTCCCTCCTCCATCCTTGATGGGGGCAGTTATGGGGGTGGTTTTTTGGTTGTCATTTTGAACGAGGAATACTATTAGCATTTAATGGGTAGGAGGCAGGGATATAAGCTTTGTGCAATGGGGGGATATTTCTGTACTATGAGGATTTGTGCCAATACTATGTAAATAACCACAGATATCAGAGACTGTTATTTTACTAACTTACTCCAAAAACATAAAAATAGTTACAAGTTCTATTGGTATAATTTTTTTTAAAGACTCACCTTGAAATAAACTTTTTATCAGGTTAACTTGAAAAGGAAGAAGGGAGGGAAAAAATATCTCTTTGAGGATCAAAGAGGCCAAAAAATAAGTCAGTTTCAATTGCCTTTATTAGAAGTTTGAGCTCCCCAGGCTACTCTACTGGGGATGGAAGACTACATCTCAGTAGACAGCTAAGCAGCCACCAGCCAACAGGGCAGCCAGTTGCAGACACCAGTGAGCCACAGCAAAGATCAGCTGAGCCTGGCACACACCTGCAGAATCACCCAATTAAACAGAGCCCAAATTGTTGACCTGCGTATTTTTAACTAAATAAATGGTCATGTTTAAAAACACTAAAAAAAAAGTTTAAGCTCCTACTAGATCACATGACCAATTACTCTTAAAAAGAAAAAAAGAGAGAGAGAAAACAAAGAAATAATGTATACATAAAAGAGTGAGTGATTCTGAGACAGGCATGGTGGCACACGCTTGTAATCCCAGTACTTGGGAGGCTGAGACTGGAGGATCCAGGTTCAAGGCCAGCCTCAGCAACTTAGTGAGGCCCTCTTCAACTTAGTGAGACCCTGTTTCAAAGTAAAAAATAAAAAATAGGGCTGGGGGTGTAGCTTGGAGGTAGAATGCCCCTGGGTTCACTCCCCAGTACCGCAAAAAAAAAAAAAAAAGAGTGAGTGATTTTGAAGAACTGGATGGATCCAGAACTAAGAATTAAGCCATACCTGTAACTATCAATGCAGAACCATCCAAAAGTTGCTAAAACATTAAGAACTTCATTTTACATTGCTCCAAATCTTAAATCCAAATATTTAAGTATCTGGTCATGTTAATTGATGATGTCACCTATACATACCATTTGAATAGCAATGACTTGGCTACGTCCATTTTTCCTTGTTTATATTCTGTTATTGCCAGTGCTGTCAAGATATGGGCTTTGTCTTGCTCTGATTCAACGATAGACAAGGCTCTCTCATAGGCTATCATACAGAATTGGAAACAAACAAACAAACAAAATATAAAAGCAATTCTGATTGACAAAGTGTGAAATTTTCCTTTTCCTAATTCTGTTTTTCATAAAGACCTAACTAAAATTATATCTTACTATTCCCTTGTTTTCAAACTGAAAAAATAAAAACTTATAATAATCTACCTTGGTTTAGCTATTCAAAGTGATTCTGGGGTCTGATTAGGATTATTATATGACAATACCCACCTTCTACCTCCAGAATCTATAGGGAGGGCTGAGTCACTATCTTTAAATGCCATCTTAGCCAGAAGTGGAAGACTGAAAGACACTGAGATATCATCAAAATTCTCAGGGCAAAACAGTAACTCCATCAAGCAGAGGATACTTAGATGAGCTGCCAAGGTCTTCAGCCATACCACTCTGAATGCATCCAGTCTTATCTGATCTCTAAAGCTAAGATAAGCTGTAAAGGGCCTATGTATTTAAAATTTTAATCAGTTAATATTTTTGGAGAAACCAAATCCAAATCTACTACTACTAACAATGATTGAAGATTTCATTCACCAGAAAGCAATATAGAGTATACCTGCTTTCAAATGCTAACACACATATCTATCATAAGTAACCTTGGGCCTCATCTATATAATAAATACTCAGCTCATGGCACTACTACAAGGACTATTCATCCTCATAATGTACTAAATGAGGTAACATAAAAAGTGCCTATTATGGCTCCTGATTCCTAAGTCAGATTTTAATAAAAACTGCAATCCTTACCCTCATCTCAGTATTACATCATTTTGCATGTAAGTTTATCATGATTAAACTCTATTTAGCTCTATAACAGGTGTGTTATTTAGCTTCAAGCAATATACTTACCTTTACTACTCTCTTTATAATGCCCCTTCATAAATAAAGCTAATGCGAAACCTATGATGTCTTCTAACTCTTCAAGGGGTGTTGATTTAAAAGCCTGGATAGCTTTATCATATTCGCCAATGGAACTAAGAAGCAAAACACAACTTACTATTAATATAAAAAATAATTTTGTCTTATATCATCAAACACACACATGCACACATGCACATTAAGGCTTTTTAAATAAATTCAATTGCTTTTTCTTTTTTATAGTAGCAATTCAGTAAACTGTAATCTATTAGTGTTGAAGCTGTGGAAAAGACTGAAAATAGAAAGCATTCACAAACAGAATGTGCTAGGGGAATTTTAATGTCACACTTTGCTTCCTTTACATTATACATGAAAATGACCATTTCTGTTAAATTACAAAATATATATTTATTTCTTTAACAAATTTTAATTAAAATCCTAAATTATAAGAAAAATTTCTGGTCGACTTTTATACGGCATTCTAATTTTTAAAGCTTATTAGTTAAATATTATCCTATGAATATGATTCTAGCATCTTTGACAAGTTTACTAAGTCATACAATGCCTAGTCAGAATCAAACCTATTCTTTGTGTAAATTCATTTTCTGCACATCCATTTTTTTGGGGGGGGAGGGTGAAGGGATACAGACACTTTAAATTCCACAGACAAAACTACACATTCCTTTGTGTGTTTAATAGGAAGAAAAATATAAATTGCAATATATGACACTAAAGTACAATGCTCATTAGAAATGGCAAAATAACTTGTTTCTGCTTATTTAAAAATGAAGTTACATAAGTTCAGCTGTCATCATCTGAATGGAAACATAGTATCTCTGAAATTCTTACTTCTGGTATTCAACACCATAATTCAAATCTGTTTCTATGTTTAACATGCTATTGGAAATCTTTTTATAAAATCTTATTAATCTTGAAGAAGATGAGTGGGAACCAAAAAACATGGGAGTCTTTACTTCTAATTTTAATTTTATAAAATTGACAGAATTTGGCCGGGCGTGGTGGCGCACACTTGTAATCCCAGTACTTTAGGAGGCGGAGACCGGAGGATCTGGGTTCGCGGCCAGCCTCAGCTCTCGCTCTCTCTCTCTCCCTGTCTCTCTCTCTCCTTAGTGAGGCCCTCCGCAACTTCGTGAGACCCGGTTTCAAAATAAAGCATAAAAAATAGGGCTGGGGGTGTAGCGCGGAGGTAGAACGCCCCTGTGTTCAATCCCCGGTACCACACACACAAAAAAAAATTGACAGAATTTTAAGATGTTACATTTGAGTGGTGACTACTGACTAATTCATTCTCTATATTTTATTGCTTACTGCGTGCTTGCATGTTCGATATAGTTCATAATAAAAACAAATTAAAAAGAAAACACATGGCCTATTTTCAATGGGAGGTAAAAATTTTCTTTTAAAATATTTACATTATGTCAAATATTAAAACTAAAAAGAAGACACTTCGTTCCACACAATTTCTTACAATATCTGTTCTTTGCTTCAACAAAACCGAACTACGAGAGCTCTACTAACTCTTATATGTACAGTTTTAGAAGAATTGAGAAGGCAATCAGAATATTAAAATTTTTCTGTTTATGGACATGATTCAGTTATACAGTTATAAAAGAAAGGAACTGGCTACCTTAGGTCTTTATTATGTAACTCTATAAATGATCTGTAGGTACTAATTCCAAATCATCAAACTATAGCTTCCATGTGCTTCAAACTGGATCATCCAATTTTGGAGCAGCTCTAAACCTGCGGAATGCCTCCTTGAGTCAAAACTCTTCCTTCTATAATAATTCTATTTTCTAGTGTTAGTTCTACACTCTAAAATTACTGGTTTTTAATTTTAAAAAATGGAGTAAAATGTCTTTGATAATCTGAGGAAAGATCTATAGTTCTCTCTTCATCCCCCCAATTTTTATATACTATTTCAAAGGAGTTCCTGGACCCCTACTGTCCATCCCCAGTTTAAGAATATATAGCAAGTCTGAATAAATCCAATTCCTCTTCCAGTTAACTATGCCTCTACTATTAGAGATAGCAACTGCTGCTCTTCCAAATGTTCCCTTATCTAGCCCACAACCATGAGTTCTAGTTCTCCTCCTTACAAGGTATACTGGGGTTAGGTATTTTTACATGTATAAGAAAGTGTTATTGCAGCTGGTACTGTGGGGATAAATGTATCCACCATGACCACTGCTCTGTACTCTGGTCATCACCTCACCAGTCCCATACCTCTCCCAGAAAAATCCAATAGATTTCACAGAATTAATGAGAAAAAAAATGCTTACCATAACAATCGGCCATAATTTCTTACTGCAACCTGATAAGCACCTTGTTCTTCTGCAGTCTGTAACAACAAAATTGCCCTTAAGAAAGGACAAGGTATTTGAAGTTATCTACATGTAACAACAGCATTGTTTTACTCTTCCCTCCTTAGGTGAATCCATACATTTCTGTTCTCTTCATTTAATTCTCCCACTTCTTTAGTGCTAATTAAAACAGTTTACTCATATATCATTAAGTTGATATCGCAAGAGCACTTAAATATATTTAGATTTTAGATTGTCAGGAAAATAACTAATAAAAAAACATCGTAGTTCCTTCTTAGTAAGTGAAATCACTTATTATATTTGAGTTCTAAATATTCCAAAAGCTTTAGTCTAAACATGGGAAATTAGTACATTACAGTATTATATTCTGATATATATTTGGGTTTACAGAAGACACTCTTGAAAATATTTATATACTAGTAGTTTGAGTCAGGAAGGCAGGATTGAGTGTTTTCATGTGCTCTTGCCTATACATACAGAAAACTAAAGGCAGTGAGTTAAGGGAAGGGAAGAGGTCATCAGAAGTCCCTCGAGGTTTAGAGTAACAACGCCAACATGCTGACAGCCGGTATTTCTTTCTCATGCTCAGTCCTCTGAGGGAAATATGTTAACAACTCAAAAGAGTTGGACATTTAGTAACATGTTTGCTTCTACTTTTCTGTTTAAAGATAATTTGCCATGGAGAAACATCCAAAAAAGGGTGTTTTTTTTTTTTTGTAGTACTAGAGATTGAACCCAGGAGCATTCTACCTCTGAGCTACACCTCCAGCCCTATTTTTATTTTTATTTTGAAACAGGGTCTTGCTAGGTTGGTGGGAGTCTCACTACTTGCTGAGGCTGTCTTCGAACCTGTGATCCTCCTGTCTCAGCTTCCCAACCAGTGGGATTACAAGCATGCACCACCACCCCTGATGTTACATGAAAAACAAAAACTTGCTAGAGAAGCCTAAAAGTACTATAGAGATTAACTATACTTTTAGTTAAATTCATACCTAATTTTTAGTTTCAAGCCTCAATACTTGTTTAAGGCAGAAAACAATAGTGGTAATCAGTTAAGAAAAAGTAGTACATACCCAATGACTATGGAATTACCATTTTAAGCATAAGGTGTAGCCATGTTAGATTCACAGTATCTGTGATATTAACAATATGTACAAAAAAGGAGCAAATACCCTGCAGCTGTTTTTTCTGTTCAAAAATCCTGCTCACTGTTGCATTTTATCATGTTTATATAGTATGTTGCATGTATACTTCTATCACCCTGAAACTCATCAAGATGTATGATTAAAATGCTCCAATAAAAAATAAAATTGTGTTTTTCCTAAACTTCTCTCCACATACACCTCAAAAACCAACTTCTTGATTATATAACCTCCAGTACCATCTAGTGATTACTTTTTTGAACTACACATAGATCCACAGAGGAAATGGCAAAGTATTTGAGACACCTCAGTTATAACTGACAAGGCTTCCTCCAAATACTTACATTTGAGGCAATAATCTGCTTTACAGGTTAGGCAATCAGGTCTTTTACCTTTTCATCTAGTAGTTACTCATGAGATCAATAGTTATTTCATTATTAATCTAGCCATTAACTTGCAGAGAACAAAACTTTAAGATTTTATTTCTACCACTCTCCGGGCCAGTCATTCCACTCTAGCACACCGGCTTTCTTGTTTCGTAAATATGTTCGGTCACTTCCATTGGGAACACTTGCTCTTGCTGCCACTTCTCCCTGGATGCTCTTGCTCGGATAACCAAATGGTTTGTGGCCTCAATTCATTCAGGTCAGGTCTCAACTTCTCAATAAACCCATCCCTCTTAAACCCATCTGAAATGTCTCTTCCTGTCACTTCCTGCCTCTGCATTCTCTGGTCCTTTATTCTACTTTAGTTCTTTCTTAGCAATTATTATTATCATAGATGTTTAATAGCTTATCCGTTATCTCCCAGAACATGAGCTTCATGACAATAAGGTCTCTGTCTGTTTTAATTCAATGCTCAATTGCCAGTGCCAGGACATTGCTGGCAATAAATATATATATAATATATATTTACTGAACTGAATATATAGTAGATATTAAAGGGATTCAAGCATATACATCATAATATCATTTCTTGTCTGACTGAACACATGTACATAATAAAGCTAGACAAGTTCTTAGAGAATACATTTTTCTAAAACAAAATCTGAGAGGTTTTTGTTTTGTGCCCCTCCCTTTCTCACTCCTTTCACCCGTTCCCCTGCAATAGAAACCAAAATACAACTCACAATTTGGGACTACATCTTTTCACCTTCTAAGATGTAATAATAATATACAAAGACTAGAAAAGGAGTCAGAACACTTAGTGTCCTCCTCAAGAGAATGAGACTAAATTTAAAAGTGATAAAAATGACTGCATTTCAATTAAATATAGCTTACCTTTGGTATGCATCTGCTGCTTCCCTTTTCAGTTGTAGATGTTCATTTAAGTAACCCAACATTGTGAAAGCTGGAGCATAATTCTGAATTCTTTCTGGAAATTCAGAAATAACTTTATGTGTACATACTGATTATGGTCACAGAAAATATTAGTTTACTTTTCACTTTTTTCTGTATTTTAGACATCAGATTACCTACTGGTAATCACTGGCATTATTAAAAATAATGTTCTAAACCAGGTGTGGTGGAACGCACTTATAATCCCAGTATTTGGGAGGCTGAGATAGGAGGATCACAGGTTCAAGGCCAGCCTCAGCAATTTAGTGAGGCCCTCAGAAACTTAGCAAGATCCTGCTTCAAATTTAAAAATAAAAAGGGCTGGGGGTGTCGCTCAGAGGTAGAATGCCTCTGGATTCAATCCCACAATTAAAAAAAGAAGAATGGTCTAATTTTATCTTGTCTATACCAATAATCATTTTATAATTCTTTTATATTACTGAATACTATTTAAGTTTACATGTTTCTGGTTATGTTTTAGAGTTTAAACACTTTTATCCCTAAAGTATAATTTGAAATTATAACTCATGTGAAAACTAGTCATGACATTTACAAGGAAATTCAGTTTTTTGGCTATCACTTAAGCTTTCCTGTGATCAAATTCAGCAACAATTTCTCTGGTGGTTCAGTTCCAATCTCTATATGTTTTAAAAAATATAATTCAGTATTGTACAGTAGAAACAGAAAATGATTAGGGCACTTGGGATTTTTCTTTTTCTTACAGTACCCAGGGGTATTCTACCACTGAGCCATATTCCCAGCCCTTCTCATTTTTTATTTTGACACAGGGTCTTACTAAATTGCCCAGGATGGCTTTGAACTTGGGATCCACCTGCCTCAGCTTCCCAAGTAGTTTCAGTTACAGGCATGCGTCACCACGCCCAGTTAGTATTTTGAAATTCTAATGTCATAAACATCATGTATCTGCTAAGGTACATCAGAGAAAGAAAGCCATCTAATTTAGTCTATTTAAAAGTAGTACTGGAGCCAGGCATGGTGGCACATGCCTGTAATCCCAGTACGTGAAAGGCTGAGACAGGAGGATCACAGGTTCGAGGACAGCCTCAGCAAGTAGTAAGACTCTCATCAACCTAGCGAGACTTTGTCTCAAAATAAAAATAAAATAGGGCTGGGGGTGTAGCTCAGAGGTAGAATGCCCCTGGGTTCAATCCACAGTACCAAAAGGTAGTATCGGGAAGCAAGCCTTTAAATTCTGTAAATTGTTTAACAAAAGTACAATACAATCATTATGTGATGGTTAGGATCTAATATCAAAGGATAAGGTAAAAGTCACATAGTCAAAGTTATTCTTGAAAAATACCTCGTGTCACCACACAAGGAAAGGGTCACAAAACTTAGTCAAAATGAGTATGAAGAAACCCACGACTTCACATGCCACAGTAACCTAAGGCTAGCAGTAGGACAGTCTGCATTCTCTCCTTCGTCACCCTTTTCTGCTTCTACTTTTCTAATTCTTTTGGTCAATCACATAGAGTCAAATTTGTTAAATGAGTATATGATAGGGCTCCACTACAGAAAATACCCAGCTATGATTATTTGTTAGAAAATGATTTCTTCATTGTTTTAGGTAGCTGAGTTTCCAGAAAGCTAAAGATTTACTTCTTTATGTAAATCCTTTACAAAAGTTACTCATTCGATAAAAAAATTCATCAATAAAATTTCTGAACACGTATTTCCCTAGCTCTAGGTATCTATTAGAGTTATTCATTTTGGCACAATGCATAATGACAATGTCCTAAAGTGCTAATGTTTGTAAACTACTTTCTTCCACACAGTGCCCAAGGCTAAATGTATAAAGAGGATTACAATCCTTTCCACATCTATGAGTCATTACCTCTCCTGTTTTTCATGGTATATCTGATTCTCATTTCCCTTCAAAAGCGATACTAACAGTTTAAAAAGTAGACTGCTTAGCTATCATAACAAAAAGGCAAATTCATGTCTTACAGACCACAAATTTGGAATTAATTTAATTTTCAAAATTCTTCAAATTATTTCAATATTTATTCAAATATCCTGCCATTACATAACAGGTAACTTACCTACATATTTACACAAAACAACTTGTGCTGCTGGAATAGCATTCATCTGGAGGATGTTGTACTGGTACAGCTCTGTTTCTCTGTTGCTTTTATCTTGCAATGTTGTGCAGACCCAATATGCATAACCTATCGCTCCCTCAGTCTTTAAAAAAAGACAAAGTTAACAAGTGGACATAGGATGCCAATACATGTGCCAATAAAAAGTTAGAAATAAAACAATGAGTTTCAATACATGAGTATCACATCTTAGTCTTCTTCAAGTCAACTGTTTACATGCCTTTAAATGAAAGGTCACTGTGGTAAAAACATAGCTAAGAACATATTTAAATCACTTGCTCCAATACCCTAAGTAGAAAAATCAAAAAGATAATTGCAGGAAACAGAGCCGTGCCAGATGAGTTGGTTTTCCCCTAGCACTATTCCCATAAGTCAAACCATTCCAACAAATTCTAAAACATTTTCATAAATATCTACAAACATCAACCATGATTAGTCTTTTATGTCTATTTTTTCTTAAGAGTGTCAGTTTCTATTCTATGTAACTGTTATTGTATGTATTAAATTCCATGTCATTTACTCAACAGCTTTTGAAAGCTGATAGGAAGGTGAAAACTAGAAGTTCTTTAATTGAAGACAGCTTAAGCCAGGAGAGATGGCTCATGCCTGTAACCCCAGTACTTGGGAGGCTAAGATAGGAAGATCCCAGGTTCGAGGCCAGCCTCAGCAATGTAGTGAGACCCTATTTCAAAATAAAAAACAAACAGGGGTGGGAGTAGAGCTTGGAGACAGAATGCCCCTGGGTTCTATCCCCAGTACCAAAATAAATAATAAAAAGAGCTTATCTGTTTCTAAAAAAGAATAAAGAGTAGAAATAACTGCTGTCATTAACATTGTATACAACTGCATTTTCTTAACAAGGACAGTACTTCATTCATTAATGAAATATCAAGAATATTCAAATTCTTACATGCATACTGAGTTCGGTAGTGTGCCTGAAGAGGTCCATGGTATCATAACTTCCAACTGCCTCTGCAATAAGAGCCTTATGCAAGGAAAAAAGTAGCCTTAGTGTGTTGAAAAGGAAATAACAACAATGATAAGTGGATCTAGAACCAAAAGTTTACTAGCTGTGCTTAAAAGCAAAGTTAAGTTTTACTTCTATTGCCATTTTAATTAAACCTATCAGTTGCCTCCTGAAACAAATTATTTTAAAAGCAAAAAATTTTACAAAATAGAAAAATAAAAAAACCAGGTGATTTTTGTTAAGCATCTACTGACCTAGAGTAGCACTACTAGAAAGTGAGGTTCCTGGACCAGCCCCATCATCGTAATTTGGGAGCAGGTATAAATGCAAATTCTTGGGCTTGCTGGGTTTGGTAATACACTAATTCCACGGCTCCCAGATGCAACCATAGTTAATGTGAATGAGTCTACTTTTCTTATCTCTGCTTCCTTCACCAATTAATTAAAATTAGACTCAACAGACAAAAGTACAATAAAAGATATCCCTAATTAATGATTATCTTATATGGGTGATGCTCCTATCATTCCCAGAATTAAAACTGTTTACAAACTCATTAAAATTTCCCAACTAGATAAGACATTGATGAGTACTCTGTCCAATCCCCTCTGTTTTTAGGTGAGAAAATTAAAATCCAAAGAAGCAGTATATTAAGATAAGAAAATCAGTCAGTGCCCAAATCAGACTACTAACCAAGTATCCTGATTCCTATTTGGCAGTATAAAAATCTAAACTCAGGGGAGAACATTCATAAGTAAGTGCTAAATCAAATACAAAGATTTTATAGAAAAAAACAATAATTGAAGCCATCTTTGTAAATGTGCATTTTCTTTGCGAGTTAAACAAGATTCTGGGTTTATTTCTTAAGTACAGTAATGTCAGGTTGATGGGGTCCAAAGTTTAGTAATTACATATTGTGTCACCTTAAGTACAATACTTAGGATCCCTGAGCTTCAATTTCTACAAAAAGAGTATAACAACAGTCACATCTCAAAGGATTGATGATAGAATAACTAAAATAATATATACAAAGAGCTAAGCACAATGACTGGTACACAACAAGTTTCAAATGCTACCTGCTATCACTACTATCACTGCTATTAAATCAATGTTATTTATAGGAATAGTTTATTAATAACCTATATATGTTACCTGTCCAATCCAGCACATTAAATAAGATGGATCAAGGGATTGAGCCATTTTGAAAGCTTCATGAGCTTGCTAGGAAAAAAGGCAAAAAGATATCATTTGAGTAGTTTTATAAAGTTAATATTATGTTTAAAAAGCATAAAATAAGATAATAAGAAGTCAAGCCTGGCACAATAAATACATATAAACTGAAAACTTCACTGTTTAAGCAGAATTAGCAATGTTTAACATAGTGTTTTAGCTACACAATCTTAGAACAATCCTGGATATAACAAATTTTTTTATAGGTTAGGAGTTCTGGCCCTAGCAATACAATAATATAGTTGCCTACCTAATAGTTTGCAGAATGTTTAACCAATCATACATCCATTTGCTAGCTACAGGTTGGAAGGGAATAATTAAATTAGGCTGTAAATAAGGCTGTATTTCCCTTCTTTTTAAGCTTAAATGAGAGGATAAGTACTCAAAACCAAATATGAGACATTGACCTCCTACTGGAGAAAGTGGTCAACAGTACAATTCTGCACTAGGCAGTCAAGAAACATTGGAAATGTTTCTTGGACCATTAACTTGCATGCTTTTTTTTCTTCTACCAAAGAAGTTTATTATTACATACTGATTTATACTGTTTTCTTCATAGTCGATGTGTGGCAAGAAAGAGATTTGTTTTTCCTATAAAAAAGTAAGCTCATGAACTGAAACTGTGCCATGCTATAATAAAACCACATTTGTAGCTTACTAAGATGTTGCTAGATTTAAAGTTTTTAAACAATATGTTCACTTATTTTATTTTTTTTATGGTGATGGGGCTCAAACTCAAGGTCTTGTGCATGCTAAGCATATATTCTACTACCGAGCTATAGCCCTAGTCCCTCACATATTTTAAGATGCAAATTAATATTTTCTTTCAATCTATTTACAATCTTCCAAAGCTAGTCTTCTTTGCAGTGAGTGACTTAACATATACCCAAGAATATTACAGAAGCTTTTTTTAAAGGGTGAGATTCAATATGCTGGCTGAAACACAAATTAGTTCAGATGTGGTATTATTTAAAGATTTATGGAAACTTTCCAAACATGACTATAAACATGCTCCCAGTTACTTCAATTCTAACTCTCTAATGTATAACTGCCTAACTATGATGAATTACATTGTGGTATATAAAGGGATTAACATCCACTAAAGCCAAAATCTAAATCACACAAAGGTAAATTTAAACTGCCAGAGAATACTAATCATCCCCCTTACCTTTAACTACTGCATCCCCAATGCAGTGAACAAAGGACTGTTTTTTGGTTCTGGGGATCAAACGCAGGTCCTCGCATGAGCTACCACTAAGCTACATTCCCAAAGGACTTCTCTTAACATGTACAGATAAAAAGAAAAAATACTAAGCTAATTCATACTAAGACAGTTTTATGCTCCAAAAACCACATTAAGTATAAAACCAGAAGCTTCTTGAGAGTCATGGAGGGAAAAATAAATCTTATTCATTACTCAACATAATAAATGGAATGTCATCAATAAACTAGCATATCTGAGAGTATAATGGATAGATAACAATGTGCAAAGTTATTTCTCCACAAGAAGTAGAGCTATTATGAAAAGACTACACATAGAAAATACTCTTTATTTTCAAAAACTGACAACATGTTTACCTCAATGTTTTCATTTGCAAGGTATAATACTCCCAAATTGGTCCATGCGACAGCATTCTAAAAGATATATATTTTTTAAAAATTAGGTCTTTTATGTACTCAGAAGTTTCAGAAAACTATTAACACTAAATTTTGAAGTTCTTTTTCATAGACTGACACACAGAACACTCACAATTTGTTCTGCCTGGATTGATTTGATGAAACAGTGCTGAGCAAGAGCATAATTTCCAATACCTGAAATATACAGAATTTAAAGTTAACTGAATTTTTTTACCTGAAAAAACAATCATCAAAAATATTGAAGTAATTATTACTGAGTTCTCACCCCTGTAACTTGCCACCACACCAAGAGCATTCCAGTATAAGTGATTATTACTGTCAAGTCTCACTGCCTTTTTCAGACACTAAAAAGAAGTTAAATTAGATTAATTTTTATTTTTTGGAATATCAATATTTATATCAAGATAATGTTATTTTATGTGAAAACACTACAACATTTATCAAAAACATCTTTCAGAAAAGCACTTTTTAAAAAAAAGTTTTTTAAGTTTATAAAAATTTCTTAAAACCATACATGCAAAGATTTCTCTAGCAGCTCTTTAAGATCATTCGTGTCGCTGCCTGTTTCTGCTAGATGTTGTGCTTGATGGTAATAATTAATTCCAAGATCACACCATGTATTAGATGTAGACATCAGTTTTAATGCACGACCATAACACCTATGGAAAAATAAAAGTGAATGTTATGTTTTGTTATAATATCCTAATTCAATTTGAGTGTCATTAACTAGTAAGTAGTCTTTGTAAATTACCTTCCTCCAAGATGGAGGAGCTCAGTTTTCTTTAATACTTGTTTTCCTTCTTTCTGACCTAGAAGGGCTCCTAAAACGTTAACATTCACTTTAGATGGTGAAACAGCGTACAGACTGGTGCAAGCATCCCCAACTAGCTTCCAAAGGCAGGATACATCGGCTCGATGCTGCAAGGCACTAAAAGAAGAAACAGTGTGATTCTTAACAATTATTTCCAAAAAGTTTAGAGTTTACCTCCCTCATTACTTCTTACAATTAAAACAGAAAAGGTGTACATGCAATCCTGATTAAGGGCTACTTCCTTAGTTAAATTCTGGGAATGCTCCTAACTGAATTATTATTAATTAACCTCCCTCCTGACTGAATTATATCCCATCACCTCCCGAATATGAAGAAAGAAAGGAAGGGAAGAAAGGGAGAATTTATTATTTTAAATGTCAAAAATTTTACAGTTTTTTAGTACTCTATCATTCTTATTAGAAGTAATAAGAATAAAATAAATAACCAAAAACTTTTTGAGGACCAATTACTATTAATTTTGAATTTTTTATAGTATGCTCTTTTTGTTCATTTAAATAATGATCAAGGCACTAAAGTAATTGTTTTATAGTTTACTATTGTAATCTCATGTTTTTACTTTTAGACTTTACCTCAAATTTAAAAAAGACTGAGTGTATCAAATATATTTAGTGGTCCAAAAGATTTTCATTCTGAGGCCAAAAATAAAAATCTAAACATGAAAATGTGAAGACCCACATTTACAGAAGCAACCAAGAACAGACTGAATAGACAAGCTCAAAAAGTAAATAGAAATATTAATTACAGAGGTAGAGGGCAGTCCCTTTTAGAATGAGAAAAATCAGAGCTACACATTTCTCTCCAATTTTTCTCCAGATCTTATAAATAATACACAGCAATTTAATCTAAGCCAAACTTCAGTATTCAGCTATCACAAACTGCTATGTCACAGGCAGATGGACAAGCAGATGGAACATTTTTCATAGCCTTTTCTACTCAAGGAATCCAGCCAAAAATCATTTTCCAATGTCTTCCTGAGAAATATTAATTATTGTAGTCATGACTGAAAACCCAGTGTGAGAATCAGAAAGAAGGACAACACTATTTCAAGTTCCTTTAAATAACTTAGCAAAACTTCTAAATTGACAGCATGAAAGGACAAAAATGAGGAGCAAAAAGAAAAAATCTAACCAGGGCGGTTTAATAGCCCAAACTTTTATGACCTTTTAATCTCAATAAAAAAATAACATGTATAAAGTAAAATAACTTATCACTCTTACATAATAATTGTGGCAGTATGAACTCCTTTTAAGTCTAGACATAAATATAAATTTGGGGGCTAAGCCGGGCATGGTGGTACACGCTTGTTATCCCAGTACTTGGGAGGCTGAAACAGGAGGATTGCAGGTTTGCAGCCAGCCCCCGCAACTTGTGAGGCCCTCTGCAACTTAGTGAGACCCTGTTTCAAAATAAAGAATAAAAAATTGGGCTGGGGGTGGAGCTCAGAGATACAATGCCCCTGAGTTCAATCCCCAGTACCACAAAAAAAAAATTGGGGGTTATAATTTTAAACATTTAATATACCACTTTATAATTGGTTGTGTTATATATTATCCAGAATAAAACTTCTTAGGCCCAGAAGGCAATATTTGTAGCCAAAGTATTGTCACCTGAAGTTTCACATTTACTCTTAAATACCAGTTCAAACAAAGCATTCCCACTTCACAGTAACTCCTTGGGAAGAACTATATTATGTGAGATTTGAAAAACAGCAATAAAAAATATGTGAGAGAAAAAGGATTGGGTACCATATAAATAGGAAACAGGAGAAGGCAACTTGGAAAAGAAAGAAATAGCACAAGAAAATGCTTTTAAGAGCAAAAATAAAAAAGAAAGAAAGTGAAATATATGTCTAACTTGTGGATATGTGTGGGGAGGGGGTACTGGGGATTGAACCCTGGGGGCATTCTACCTCCGAGCTACACCCCCAGCCCTATCTTATTTTTATTTTGAAACAGGGTCTGGGTCTTGCTAAGTTGATGAGAGTCTCATTATTTGTTGAGGCTGTCCTCGAACCTGCGATCCTCCTGTCTCGGCCTCCCACATACTGGTAACTTATGGGATTGTTAGATGGGGTCTCACTAAATTGCCCAGGCTGGCCTCAAACTCACAATTCTCCTGCTTCAGCCTTCTGAAGAGCTGGCATTACAGGCCCACGCCACCATGCTCAGCATAACTTGTGGACTTTTTAAAGTCATCTATCACAAATAACAATTCTAATGAATTTACACAAATGAATTTGTAAATAAAATACCAGATTTATTCAGATTTTTCCGGTTCCTTTCTTATCATTAGATACACTACTTTTCCTTAGTTTCTCTTCAGGAATAATCAGATTACTTATTTCCCCTTACTTTCAGCCCTGCCAAAAAGCCTAAAATATGCCCTTACCATTGATGTAAAGCATACTGAGCATCCAAAGCCCCATTTCCCAATCAGTCCCAGTTAGAGGTACTCCCACTTCCACATCTCATGAAGAGAACACTAACTAACACATGCTGTCAGAGCTGTTGCTCCACTAGTAGACTGTTCTCCCTTCCTACTCTTTCCTAGGTATTCAGCATGCAAGTCACGATGAACACCATAGGAAATTATGTCTGATTCTCCAAGTGCAAACTTAATATAATATAGATGCTATTAGACTTAACTGGCATTAAGTTCAACATTCTGAATAACTGCTATAGCTAACAGAATAGACAAAATTATTTTCGAAATTTGGCTTCATTATAATATTAAGAAAATAAACACAATAAAAAAATAAGAATAATACTAACCAAGTAAAATATTCCAGGGCTTTTTCTATGTAGTCTACAGCTTTCCCATCAAGATAATCCAGTAGAGCCGCTTTTGCCATCATAAGATGGCATTCGCCCAAACCTAAAATCAGGTAAGTCTCTAGTTGTCATTAAAATATATAAAATAAACACTTAAACTTCAAATGAATATACTGTTGTTCTTTTAAAGCCACTTTTCAGCAAACAAAACCTAATGTTTTATAAAATTTCTTCAAGCATGATCTTGGACACATTTAGTGAAGAATTCAAATGTCAGGGTTCTGTTGGAATAAACATGCACTAAAAACTATGAAAATTACTTATGAAACCTAAGAATTTCTTTGACTGTGAGCAAGTTACTTTCCTCTTCAAACCTCAGCCTCAAAAAAGGAGATATTATCGAAATATTATTCTCTATCATACAACTATTTAACAATTATGAAACATGATTTGATCTTTTTGTATTGAAATCTATATAGCAAACTATACTGTAAAATTAAATGAAATATTGATTTCCTAAAGCACCTACTAAACATTTCAAAAATGAGAGCACCCCTTCTCTTGAGGAAAAAGTTTTACAAAAGAAAACAATTTAAAAAAAAGAGAGCAATTTCAAGTCCTAAGCTATGTTACTCAAAATCAACATTATTAAGGATTTAAACTTTGTTTATTTTTAAAAAGTCCAGGCTTTTTAAAAATGATAAAATATAACCATAAAAATTTAGATGATACATAGAGATACTGGTGTTTTTCCTTATATAACCAAAAATAATTTGTAAAGAAAGAATAGATATCTATGGAGGAACTAAAACCAACTTAGATAATTACAAAACAATTCAATGCCTCTAAAGTTTAAAAAAAATTAATGAGCTTATATAATTTATAAAATAATTAAAATGTATTAAGATATTCTGGGGGTACAGCAAATTAATTATCAAAATTATTGGGGGAGTATGGGGGACTGAACCCAGGGACGTTCTACCTCCGAGCTATACTCTATGCCCTATTTTATTTTTTTATTTTGAAACAGGATCTTGCTGAGTTACTGTGCACACTGTCCTCAAATCTGTGATCCTCTTGTCTCAACCTCCCAAGTACTGGGATTACAGGTGTACAACACCACGCCCGGCTTCACATTACTATTTATTAGCTAGTATGAAGCAAGATTTGATCTTTCTATATTCAAATCTATATAAGCTATAGATTTATGAGAAGTTTCTATGAGATGCATACTGTTGACTAAAGAGTTCTTTTCAAGTTATTCAATACATTTATGTAGGAAATTTACCCAATGATTTTATACTGAAGTATCATGAAAGTCAAAGGAGCTATTAAAAAGAAATTACCAAGGGGAGGAAGTAGGGAGGGGGCGGGGGCGAAGCTCACCAAGTGCTATATACATGCATGTCATTATCACTATAAACTACATTATGATGTGAGACTATAATGCACCAATAAAAGTATATAAAAAAAAGAAATTACCTTTCAAAGCAGGCACATAGTCTTCTTTCTTTTTAATGATCAGCTGGTATTGAGCTATGGCCTCCTTGTACTTGCCGAGGATTTGCTGTATTGCTGCGGCCTTGAAGACACTGTATATGGATTCTGGGTTCAGCTCACTGGCTTTTGTGAAAGACTTCAAGGCTGTCGTATAGCCACCTCTGCTTAAGTATGCCTCTCCTAATGACTCCCAACAATTGAAGTCCTTTGGGTCTGCCCTTAATGCTGCCTGTAAGCTAAAATTTTAAGAAACAATAAGAGAACTAAAAGTAATAGAACTATGTTCACATCCAAAAGGAAAATGTTAAATAAATAATTCAACCAAATCACATATATCCATGGCTCCTTCTATTTATAAAAGTGCTACTAAAAGTAGATATACCTGTTTCTTTTACAACTTAATTTTAATACTAAGAAACTTTATTACAATTTCAGAATGAGTAAGAACAAATACTTTTTTGAAATATGCTGATCAGAATCTTTTTCTTGCTTATATGGAAGAACTCCAGTTTTCTATCCTACCAGAGTAGGTGGACATCTCAGTTTGCTTCACAGGCCTATAAACTCCACCACCAATCCTTCCACTAAATAGGAATGTCACAGTTGAAATATAGGAATAAGAGACATGCTTTAAATTTCTGACCAAATTCCATTTTTATAAAAAGTTTCAAAATGCAGATTTTCTAGATACTAATATAAATCAGAAAAAAATTTATTTTGATTCAATTATATTTTATTTGCCCTGGAGTACAGTTCAAACCAAATGACTAAAATTGATCACATATGAGCTATGTCAAATGCTCTTCAAGCTGCCAAATGTCTCCCTTGCAAAAACAATTAATGTCAGAGGATGAGCAACAAAGATCTTTACCTCAGCTTTTTATCTTTACTGAAATTTCTATTGAGAATTTACTACATATATGTTATTGTTAAGACCTGACTTTACTAGACTGGCTATCTCCTCAGGAACAGGACATAATTTTTGTAATTCTACTGCCATATAGACAAAAAGCACCAATCAACTATAAACAAATTTTACATTTCTTCTCTCAAAATACAACCTGGTAAGAAGCAACTTATGAAGGATCCTCTGGGTGTAAATGAAATTTACTTTAAGGAACTGTTATGCTATCTAAATATAAACATAGTAAGGAGCCTTACTCAGCCACTGCTTGAGAATGCTGACCAGCTTTCAAATAGTACAGTCCTCGCCTAAGCCAGGCCCATTTTGCTGTTCCGGCACTTGCCTTTTGAGTTACTGTTGTGAGGACAGTCAAGGCGGCTTCCTAATAAGAAAATATTGTTAGAGATACTGAATATCATAAAAACACAGGACACACAGAACACCTATGTAAAGTACACAAACATATTTTCATTTCCTGCTTCTGCATTTTCAAACTTACACTGGTATACATCAATCTAGTTTCAGTAGTGATATGAATTTAATACCTGCCAATGAAAAGAAAATGTAGTCTACTTGTAAATGGTAGGGAAAACCATTTCTATTGTATCTACAAAGAAAAATAAAAACTAATGATAACTTTAAAGTACATATATGTATAAAAATATTTCCATTTATATACTAAGGATAAAAAGGCAAAAGTGATTACTAGACATACCATATCTTCAAGCTCCACACTTAGGTCAACTGCCGCAGCTCCAGATTCAGCATCAGTGTCATCTAGTTCAAAAGCTTTCCTGTAGCATCCACGGGCTCTGTTTTTATCTCCCACTATATCTCGGTAATAATGACCCAAATAGCAGAAAACTTTGCCCATGTATGTATCCAGTCTTGCTGCCTTTGAAGTAAATATTGACAACAAAATATTAAAAGTTCTTTTGGATGAATATTTTTAAAACACAAAAGATATAGTACATAGATTTAAAAAGGAACACTTTAATTAAATACATAAAAATATGCCAAAACATCTTTTAATGTAAGATTTAAAAGAGACATGAAAGTTGGTCCTCACTGCTTAGAGAAAGTAAGTGTAAAACTATTGTTTCTTCAGTAAAAGAATGTGAAATTAGAGCTACTGTTTAATTAATCTGCTCTTATAGGTCAAGATAAGAATGTAGAACTTATATTAAATATCTAAAGCAAAACGTTAAACATCTAGACTCATACGCCTATAAAACTACAGTGGAAATTACCTAAAATAGTATTATTTTCCAGAGATAACTGTGTCATTTTCTGTAACACATATTTGTTTTTTTCTTTTTTTTTTACCAATGTACCTTTATTTGGTACATTATAATTATACATCATATTGGAGTATAGAGTGATAGAAACACACATGCACATAACTCTCGGAGCACCTCACTCTATAACACATATTTCTGAAAAATAATTTTTATTCATTTATTTTTTTTTTTTGCAATACTGGGGATTGAACCCAGGGGCATTCTACCTCCGAGCTACACCCCCAGCCCTATTTTTTATTCTTTATTTTGAAACAGGGTCTCACGAAGTTGCGGAGGGCCTAAGTAGCTGAGGCTGGCTGCGAACCTGCGATCCTTCTGTCTCAGCTTCCTTCCCAAGTACTGGGATTACAAGTATGTGCCACCACACCTGGCTATAATTTTTATATTTTTATGGTTTAATTTTCTCCTTGAAAACCCACATAATATTCTCAAAAAACCTTATATGTGAGAAATGATACATAAAAAACAATTCAGTAAAGAGTAGTTTTAAATACCTTTAAACTTACATAATTCCTATTTATGATTTTAGAATGAAATCCACTGCAACTAATAATTGAACAGCAGCACCTATTTTACCTTCAGAAAGTGGGTAAGAGCCTTTGTTTTATCTTTTCTTGTTTCTTCGCCCATGAACCAATATGTTAATCCAAGTTGGTAATGATATTCAGCAACTTCAGGATCTCTCTCAAGTGCTCTCTGGAAACTGTGTCACCAAAGGGGAGTAAAAAGGAATATTAAAATATCTGTAGATAAATATGTAAAATATAGGAGACTCCTAGTTGAAATAAAATCTCAGTGATTTAAGGATACCAAATAAGAAATAAGTCATTACTTTAGAAATTAGACTATCATGAGATCATTTGTTTTTGAAGAAGAGGAGCTTAAAAAAGCACAGTGTCCTTTTAGCACTAACACATGCTAAGTGTTCAGAGAATATACCAAACATTACACTTACTTACTGAAATTACGATCAGCTAATTAGATTCAAAATCTATCACAGAATTTTTCAGTTATTGTGCTAAAATGGAAATACATTTCTTAAAAATACTAAGACTTAAAGGCTTTAATTTTTATTTTTTCCTCTTAATCTATTGATTTTCTTATACTTTTATTGGTACATTATAGTTTCACATCATAATGCAGTTCATAGTGATAGTGATAAATATGCACACAGCACTTGATGAGCTTTCCCCCGGCTCCCTCCCCACTCCTCCCTTTCCCCATGCAAGATATTGAGATTGGCATTGGTATTCTCACATATGTACATAATGTCAGTGGAAGTATTTCCTTCATTAATTCTCCCTTTCCTTCCCCTCACCAAAACCACATCCCTCACTCCACTAGAGTTTCTCCTCCATTATCTGGAGTCCCTCTTATATCCCAATTACTCCCTAGCTTCCACATATAAGAGAAAACATATGACCCTTCACTTTCTGTGACTGGCTAATCTCACTTAACATCATGTTCTCCAAGTCCATCTATTTTCCTGCAAATTACATAATTTTGTCCTTCTTTATTGCTGAGTAGAATTCCATTCATATGTTGATGGACAGCTGGGTTGGTTAAATAATTTGGCTATTGTGAATTATGCTGCTATAAATTATACATGGGTATGCACATATCACTATAATATTCTGATTTCGGTCCCTTTGGAAAGATACCCAGGAGTGGTATAGCTGGATCATATGGTGGATCCATTCCCAGTTTTCTGAGGAATCTCCACACTGATCTCTGTAGTGGCTGCACTAATTTGCAATCCCATCAACAGTGTAGAAGTGTTCCTATTTCCCCACATCCTCACCAGCATTTACTGTTGTTTGACTTCTTGATGATTGCCATTCTGATTGGGGTTAGATGGAATCTCACTGTAGTTTTGATTCACATCTCACTGATTGCTACTGATGTTGAACATTTTTTCATGTATATGTTGGCCATTTGTATTTCTGACTAAAAGCCTTTAAAGATCAAATTTATACAAAATTGGATCTTCATCAACCCATTTTGAATTTTTGAGAAATAAAAAAGCAAACTTAGATGTGACTGGATCTATCAGCAGTCTATATGCCCTTACCATTTTTCTGCTTGTAGATAGTCCTTTTTCGAAAAATGAATGAAAGCCTCAAGGGCGTGAACTTCAGCTAGGTCGGGGTAAGAAGAGAGAAGGTCTTCCATAATCTACAAAGTAGGTACCTGTCAATTCCATATCCACATAAAAATGACTTGTAACTTTTAAAATATGCTTAGTTTGAAATAAAAAAAAAACTAACCTTTGTAGCTTCATCTAATGAGCCTTTGTTCAGATAGGCCAAGCTTTTGAGAACCAAAAGTCCTGGGATATTATTTGCATCAGAAACCTAAAAAATAATTGTAAATACCTGCTATAAATCTCCTTCAACAAAACTGCACCAATGTTTGTTTTAGTTAAAGAATGACCATAGGAAAGCAGGGTCCTAGTAGAATAAAGATATAAAAGTCCTATTTTCTATCACTGATAACATTTTCATTCTTTGTAATCTTTTTAGTAGGGAAAATTTCAAATATATAAAAATTTCAAATATATAAAAAAAGACTAGTTTGGGAGGCGGAGACCGGAGGATCCAGGTTCGCGGCCAGCCTCAGCTCTCTCTCTCTCTCTCTCTCTCTCTCTCCCTCTCTCCTTAGTGAGGCCTTCCGCAACTCTGAGAGACCCGGTTTCAAAATAAAGTATAAAAAATAGGGCCGGGGACGTAGCGCGGAGGTAGAACGCCCCTGGGTTCAATCCCCGGTACCACACACACACAAAAAAAAAAACAGAAAAAACAAATTGAAAGTACAATTATGAGAGATTTTATTACTTGGACCAGAATAAATATTGCTTAGAATCATTTGAGCAGGAGTATGATAAAATGGGTGGCTATGTAGATGAAAAAAGATTGCCCTGCAGTTTATAATATTGTAACTGGATAATGAGTACATGTGGGTTTGTTATACTTTGCTGAATCCATTCTTACGGTGTTTAGCATATTCCGTGATTCCCTGTATTTTAGTAGTTAGGTCCAGAAGCCTGGCCTGATTCAGGTTTGATGTTCTGGCAAGAATAATGCCTGTATACTTGCACTTGGTTGGATCTGGCTTTCTTTCTGTGGTGCTAGAAGTCATTGATCCTCAATTACATCTATTCATTTATTAGGAACTGCAAAATGGTGATTTTCTATTCCATTATTCCTTCTTCAGCAAAGAAAAATTTATCCTCCCTTCATTGTTTACTTGGTTATCTTAAGGAACAGTTCACACAGGAAAGGGAGCTTTAATTCCTTCCAATATACTCCTTCGCATCCTCCAAAGATTATTTTTCTTCATGTTGTTTTGTTGATTTTTTTGTGTATCATCATACAAACATGAATTTAAACATACTTGATGGGGTCCAATCCACTACAGTTACTGGTGCCTTGTTTGGCCGGTAAGAATCTTTGTATGCCAGCTCCTAAGCCCTTTTGACATCATCCTAGTAGCCTTTTATAGTTTCTTTGTTTTCTAGTATGACAAGATGTTCAGTGCTCATCTTGTACATTTTTTGTCTCAGACCTGGACTCTTCCAGTTCTTTAAGAAGATTTTCATTTTTTGTGTGTGAAAAAAATATTGGAAAGATCTTTATAAAGCAATCACACAAAACATATTATTGGGGAAAGGCAAGTAGAAAATAAGAAAAGATTTTAGTTCTTGAAGGATGTTGACAACTGCTATAATTTTAAAGAAATATTATGATATTCAAAGCCCTTTGAAATACACAAGACAATAATTGTTTTAAAAAATCAAAACCCTGCAATATACTGATGAGTTTTAGACAAGAGAAAAGCTTTTATCCGACAAAACTCTTTAAAGTACAATGTTGTTATAATTCATAATTTACCTGTTATGTTTTTGGAGTGTTGCATGTGTGAGTGTGTGTGTGTGTATATGTGTTACTAGGGATTGAACCCAAGGGTACTCTACCTCCAAGTTACACCCCAGCCCTTTTTATTTATTTTTTATTTTGAAACAGGGTCTCACTAGGTTGCTGAGAGTCTTGCTAAGTTGCTGAAGCTGGCCTAGAACCTGTGATCTTCCTGTCTCAGCCTTCCAAGTACTGGGATTACAAGCATGAGCCATCACACCTGGCTCTGTTAATTTTTTTCACTAGGGAATTTCAAGTTACTTGAACCAAAAACATTAAGAAATCAGTTTCCTCCTTAAAAATCAATCTTTCTTTGAATGAAACCAAACATTCTTTATCATGAAACTACTAAAGTCCTCAATTAATCTTGTCAATAATCTATAAAACATTTTCTGGAGGAAAAAATTTAGAATCCCAAATTAATAATAATCAAGTAGTAATAACCTAAGAAGACAAAGGGAGAATAACAGCAAAAACAAAAGAAAGAAATTGCCCCAAATGAAGAGCACTGTATTTAACCAAGAGGCAAAGAAATAACTTTCAGAGTTTCCAAGTGTGTGAATGATTTATCAAAGTGCAGATATGGTGAATTCATAGCCATAACTCAAAATGTGTATAAGTAAATATTTGGTAGGAAGAAATGGTTGTTACCCAGTTGGTTGAAAACTAATTAAATTTAAAGGGAAAAACCCCATGATGACAGTACCTGATCAAGAGTACGAATTGCTTCCTCTGAAGAGTCACAATCTGAGAGTTTAATCAAAGCCTCTGCTTTCAAACGGAGACAAAGATTCTTCTGATAGAGACTGCCACCAGGTACACCAAGATTATCTATGTTCTTCAGAGCTGACAAAATTAAGGACATTTGAATGAAGATAACCACATCACTTCACTGTTTTCTTTTTAAGAATGACATATAATGAAGATATAGTAAACATAAATTTCTAAAACAATACATGTGAAGAGTTCTTCAAAGGCAAATATAAATTCTTCCTTGAACTTTTTATAGAAAGATCTGAATTCAAGACAGAACACATATGAATTTAAAACCTATACTTTTATTTTTTATACTTGAATTGATGCATTCAATCTCACATCATGATGTAGTTCATAGTGATAGTGACATACATGTACATAGCACTTGGTGGGCTCTATTTTCACATGACATATAATAAAACTGAAGATTCTGAAACACCATAATGGCTATTTTTATCTGCTACCTCATAAAGGTCATCCCTTAACTAAAGTACCTGTATCACACATAGCCAATTAAGGATACTGGAAGGGGAAAAAAGTTGATTAGAGTGGAGCTAGGTGAAATGTTTTTCAATTATAAAAGTGAGGCTACTAGCTAGGTCAGAACAGAGAATCACCTTACACATAACCTTACCACATTCAAGTAAGTTCCAAGATGCCTAAGACTTCCTTATCTATATCAGGAAGGTACTGAACACACCAGAAACTTTCTTGTTACAAAGAGAGGCAGAGCACCTCCACCCAAGCCTAACTTGACTTTGTCAAAATTCAAAATGTGGGAAACCTTGATAAGTATTCATTGTCAGTTTAAAAATAAATATACTAAGCCAGGCACTGTGGTGCATGCCTGTAATCCCAGAACTTGGGAAGATGAGAAAGGAGGATTGGAAGTTTGAGGACAGCCTCAGCAACGGAATGAACTCTCAGCAACTTAGCAAGACCCTGTTTCAAAACTAAAAATAAAAAAGCTGGGGGTATAGTTCAGAGGTAGAATGCCCCTGGGCTCAATCCCTAGTACCACAAAAATAAATAAATAAATAAATAAATAAATAAATAAACAAACTAGTAGACATGCATATAAATTTGGAATTCATTTAACCTCTTTAGTAAAATTTAAATTAGTCAGCAATTTAAAATGGAAAAAACTGACAAGTTTTTAGACACATACAACCCCCCAAAATTGAATCAAGAAGATATAGAAAAATTAAACCAACCAATAACAATCCAAGAGATTGAAGCAGCAATAAAGAGCTTACCCTCAAAGAAAAGCCCAGGTCCAGATGGTCTACCAGGTGAATTCTATAAAACCTTTACAGAAGAGCTAGTCCCAATACTTCGCAA
>PVJS01007107.1:0-57315 GCA_004027185.1 Glis glis
TAGTGAGGCCCTCCGCAACTTCATGAGACCCGGTTTCAAAATAAAGTATAAAAAAATAGGGCCGGGGGTGTAGTGTGGAGGTAGAACGCCCCTGGGTTCAATCCCCAGTACCGCAAAGAAAAAAAAAGAAGGTACACTGGAAGTCTCACTGAATATTTTCCAATTATATTTCATTTGTGGAAGGGTATTTGAATGGCCACACTTGGGGTGGGGATGGAGTTGATAAGGAAAAAGTCTTTTATTTCAGCAATTTGCCAACCTACAATAAATTTAGGATTGTGTTAAGAAAGAGAGGTAGAATTGTTCTTTGGTAGTTAACTAGTCGTTGACTTTTTAACTTGCAATTATTGTGTATAAGTCCCTGCTGGAAAACATATCCTGCTTTTCTGGGGAAAAGATAAAATTCCTTCTTTTTAAAAATTTCAGGAAAAGAGAGAACAGATAGAAGAAAAAAAAATAGCAGCCACAGTCCACTACCAGGATAAAATTCCATTAAAATTTGATATATTTCTCATTACATTTATTAGTGTATTTAAAATTTTACATATGGTATATACAAAACTATATATAATCATTTGACAAAAAAGACATTTTCGGATTGCAATGTTAATGCTAGTTTATTGAAAATAGAAAACTACAGAAAATATAATGAATAAACTGAAATTCAGTTAGTCAGTCCCCACAAACAATGATCCTTGCGAATGTTCCAGAATGTTTTCATGATGACTTATATTTCCAATTCTTTCCATGCTGGAAGTTGCATTGTATGTCAGATGACTTTAAATGAGGTACAGGAAGATCCATAGGTCTTATCTGAAACATGATTGGATATGAAGAAATATAATAATAGATACCATATTTCATTGATGGCGAAGGCATATTTTTCTCATTTTAACATCTCTGAAGTTGGGACGCATCCTGTAATTAATGGCATATCACAGTTTAATTGGCATCTTTTTTTCCTTAGTTGTACATAAAACAATGATGCTCCTTATGATTGATAATGAATTAGATTTGATGAAAGCAGTAATATCTGTCACCAAATAGTTTATTAGTCATTCAAATGAACTGAAGTCATTCAGTGTAAAATTTAAAGAAGTAGAAAGTTATTCAGCGAACCCTTTGGCAGTAAAACGTGACCGTTCTTTCTCTCTAACTCAGTTTTGGGGAGAGAGAAATAGAACGAGAACAGGGTACATTGGTGATGGCAAATCTGACCCAAAGGGGAAGTTAGGGGTGAGACTAGAAGTTTCTGAGAGCTCGAACAGTTCAGCAGCTTTCCAGCCTGCAGTCCCTCCACTAATCTTTCCTTTTACTTGCCTGATGAATTGAATCACTGTTCTTAATTATTCACTTCCCCTCCCAGTAAGAAGATTATACATTCCTGCTGCAAATGATTTGGGTGGGTGTGTCCCTTAGAATTCAAGAGTTGGGAACTTAATCCCCAAAGTCATAAGATAATGGTATTTGGTGATGAGGCCTCAGGGAGGTAATCAGGATTATGTGAGGTCATTAGTAGATTTAAAAGTAGAAAAAGAGAGACCTGAGCTTGTAGCTTGCTACTTGCTGTGTCTCACCATGTGATGCCCTCCACCATGTCATGATGAGGGTGCTGTGCTCTGGGACTTTCCAGCCTCCAGCATCAGGAGCCAAATGCATCTCTATTCTTTATGAATTACCTGGTTGCAAGTATTTTGCTGTAGCAACAGAAAAGAGACCAAGACACCTGGCCATTGCCATATAACTTGCAGTCCCTGAATGCAGGCAATGTGCCTCTCCCTGCCTGGTGGACAGAGCTTAGCTTTGTGGTTCACATGGCCAATGGTGTAGGAGTAGACACACGCCACCCAAGCAGAAGCTGGGATAATGGTTTTTTATTGGCCCTCTTGCCTTTTCTCTCTGCTATGAAAGAATCTTGTTCCCATAGGAGGCAACTCTTTAGCATAAAGCCCAGCATGAAGATTTGCAAAACAGACTTGAGCCAATCCGCATTCTTTATCTAAAGGTAAAGAGTCATGTGAACAAAGACAAACCTTTGTTGCTACTGTATGCAGCCAAGGGCTCGGGGCCATCTGTTACTGCAGCACAGCTGACTGATACAAAAGGTCATCAAACTTGGAGAGAATAACAGGGATTGAAAGATGGGACCCAGGATATATATATTCTGATTAGGTGCAAACCCTAACCCGTAGGTCCCATATTAAACTGGCAATATAGGACCCAAGTAGATTACTAATTTAGGAGTCTATACTGATAAAGGAAAGACCAATGATGATTTCTGCTTATAGTGAAATCTGATCATCCATGCTATCAAAGTCATCTTAATCTTGCTTTCCAATAACCATAGTGTTTCCATTCTTTTTTTTTCTTGGTGCATTGTAATCATACATCTTGATGGGTTTCAGGGTGATAGAAGTATACATGCACACATGGGTCAATTAGCCCTTTCCCAATTCTCACCCCCTCCCTCCTTCTCCCCCTTCCCTCCTTCTCCTGCTCAGCTTAATAGTTGACTTTGATATATTTGTCTATGTACATCCTGAGCATTAGGGTGTTTCCCTCTTCCCCCTCCCATGTCCCTCACTTAGGTCATCTTCTTTACTCATCTAAGGTTTTCCCCGTCTTTATCTTGAGTCCCTCCTACTCCCTATTCTCCCTAGCTTCTGCATATTAGGAAGAGCATCTGACTTTTCACTTTTTGTGACTGACTAATCTCACTAAGCATAATGTTCTCTAATTCCATCCATTTCCCGGCAAATGACATAATTTTGTTCTTCTTGATGGCTGTATAAAATTCCATTGTGTACATATCCCATAGTTTTGTAATCCATTCATCTGTTGATGGACATCTTGGCTGGTTCCATAGTTTGGCAATTATGACCCAGCAATACCACTTCTAGGTATCTACCCAAAAGAATGGAAACCAAATTACCAGACTAATGCATGCGTATCTATGTTTCCATTCTTGGGGTCATTCAATTGGACGCATCTTTTAGAAAACTTGGGTTTCAGATATTTTCCACGAAGAGTGAGAGTGGCGTCCTATTTTGAAGCTGTGTCTGGTTGGATGGTGGGTTTTTTCCTCTTGCCTTCTTTTTTTTTTTTGTGGTACCGGGGATTGAACCCAGGGGCGTTCTACCTCTGTGTTACACCCCCGGCCCTATTTTTTTATACTTTATTTTGAAACCGCATCTCACGAAGTTGCGGAGGGCCTCACTAAGTAGAGAGAGAGAGACAGAAAGAGAGAGAGAGAGAGAGAGAGAGAGCTGAGGCTGGCCGCGAACCCGGATCCTCCGGTCTCTGCCTCCCAAAGTACTGGTATTACAAGCGTGCGCCACCACGCCCGACTTCTCTTGCCTTCTAACATGGACCACAGCATTGCCAGTCACTCACATAGAGGTCGCAATGTTTTCCCCACAAAGTCATCAGAGAACAATCAAAGCATTTAGTGCTGGAAAACAAAAACTTGAGCTAGTGTGATTAATATTTATTTGGATGCAATCTCTTTGTAGCTATAGACTGATTTTGTTTTGATCTTTTTGATGATTTTGTCTGGACAGTTTTAGACTTAAATGTCTTTACATATACATAAGGACCGTGGTCTTTGCATTTCAGAGAGTAGAGCATTTCTGGCTTAATTAAGAGTGGACGTGGGTAGGCTTGGGGTAGGGGGTGTACGCCAGAATAATGTGACGATTCTGTTACCTCCTCTGAAGTTCTTCCAGGGCCACTCCCCAGCAATGCTTTATGAGGTGTTTTTTTGGGCGAGGACCCAGAATCTTGCAGGCCTTTCTCTCCTCTGCAGTCAAGACATCTCCAATGTCCTGGAAATTTGCTACATAAACCCACGAAAGATCATTCAGGGGTCAGGCCACCTAAGTTCAAATAAATAAAGAACAATTCTCCTTATAAATCAATTCACGCTTATTGCACGTGACTTGAACAAGTCAGATCTATTCTCTACGGGAGCTTCCAGAACCCTGTGGCAGAACTGTTTGTGTCAATGGGCTTTAGTCAAAGTCTTAACAACATTTACATTGGAAGAGTTTCTTTATTTGGGCTTAAGAGCTACTTCCTATTTCTAGTGGGTGGCAAAAAAATAAATAAATCAATAAATAAATAAAATAGCTGTAAATTAAAGAGCTGATATGAAAATAGATGAAGTTTGCATTCTGCTGGGCAGGCATATTTTTATTACTAATTTTATGCATTATTTACAGTGATAGTTAAACATATTGATCTTAGCAAAGCAGAAAGTGTTGTTACATCAACAGCTAGATTTGACTAAGAAAAAGGTAATAATTATCAATTAGCAGGAATTACTGCTAATAAGGTGGGGGGAAGTGCGGAAAATTTCAGATGAGGAAGAACTGGCACTTTCATAGTGTTGTGTAAATTGCCAGGATTTAAAAAATACATCTGCCTCGTATGATATTTAAAAAGGGGGAAAAAAGTGTCGGGCACATAATTACTAGATACATCCAAGATACAAACCTTTTTGTTGTTCTTTTAATCATTTGGAAGAAGAGGAGTCATTGCTTAGAAGATTTTTGCCCTTTTCTGTGGATAACAAGTAAAATTAACTAACAGCTCAATTATTCTGTTAATGAGGCAGTTCCCTCCCTACTTGCATAAATTCAATCTATTTTTCTTTCCAGTGTCCTTTCAGCTGCCATCAATCAACTACCCTTCCAGAGGGAGGAAAAAATATACACTAAAAGGGGGGTAGATGCGGGGTGAGGGCAAGATTGCGGCTGATCAGACGTTGTAATATAAAAGCGGAAATGGACTTCAAAGAAACCCTTTCACAAAAGAGGAAACTGAGGCTCCAAAAGGTTGTCTGGGCAGCTGGATAAAACAAACCTGAAGTCCATGCTTCCCCAGCCTGAGTCTGACGCTGTCACTCAACCTCAACGGTGTCATAAGGCATGTTCTGCTCAGACCCGCTTCCCACAAATGTTTGGCTGTCCTTCTTCTGGTCGTATGATCCCACCAGAGCTTTTGAGTTGCAAACGGTGAGCAACATAAATGAGATGATTCTACACAACAGAAAAGCAAATGACTCTTTAGTGCGTGAGGGCAGAGTCCCAGCCCAGAAAATTATCTGGGCTCCTTCCTGATTGTTACAGCATCCACAATTAGTCAAGAGTTGCCCTTGGGTCTATGTAGCTGTAGGAATTCAGGGTCCACAGGTCCGGAGTCAAGTCTATTTCTTTTTGTTTCTTTGATTTTTTTTTTTTTTTTTTTTGCGGTACGGGGGATTGAACCTGTTATATCCCAGGTTAGCGAGAAATCACAGAGATCAAGGGAGACCAGGAGTAAAGATCAAATTGAAGCCGCTTATTTCTTTTAAGCTGGCGGCCAGCAGTCCAGTGTGGGTCTCAAAGAAGACTCCAACAACTGGGCATGGAGTAAAAGTGAGCAGGGTTTTTAAAGGCATACAGCATTTGTGACTTAAATACTGATTTAAAAATAGCACATACAGCTTATGTCATGGTTACATACATCATGAATCTATAACCAATCAGCTATTTCTATCTAAACTCTAAGTAGGAGGAGGTTTACTCATCAGCAGAAGCTATAGTAGCCAGGCATGGTGGCACACGCTTGTAATCCCAGTACTTGGGAAGCAGAGACCAGAGGATCTGGGTTCTTGGCCAGCCTCAGCTACTTAGTGAGGCCCTCCACAACTTTGTGAGACTCGGTTTCAAAATAAAGTATAAAAAATAGGGCCGGGGGTATAGCTCGGAGGTAAAAAGCCCCTGGGTTCAATTCCTGGTACCACAAAAAAAAAAAAAGAAGCTATAGTAACAGAAGCCAAACATTACGCAGTTAATATTATCTCTGGGTGAAAAGTAAAACTTCTCATTTTGACAGAACAAACTGTTGCTTGGATTACAAATTTTTCTTTTCCTTGGGTGGAGTTCTTCTTTTCAGCTGCTCTCACCAGAGAAGGGTTTTTTGTTTTTTTAAAAATGGAGTTACTTCTGCTTTTACACTTTGTTTCTACAAACCCAGGGGCATTCTACCTCCAAGCTACACCCCCGGCCCTATTTTTTATACTTTATTTTGAAACCGGGTCTCACGAAGTTGCGGAGGGCCTCACTAAGTAGCTGAGGTTGGCTGCGAACCCGGATCCTCCAGTCTCAGCCTCCCATGTACTGGGATACAAATGTGTGCCTCCACGCCCAGCTTGAGTCGACTCTATTTCAGCTCCAATGTGTGATGTTTTCGGTTCATTGCTCACACCTAAGTTAGATCCCCAAAGAAAATCAGTCTACAGCTCATGCATCTACAGTCTTGATCTCAGTTGTCCTTCCTTATGTACTAAGTATAAGCTTCTTTAAAATAATGGCTAGCATAGGTTTACTTTAAATTCAGTTGCTTTCCCCATTCTTTATAATGTGTCATCATTACCAGCACCAAGCACACTCTGCAAGTTACCAGGAAAACCCATCTTTGTCAGCAAGTTCCTCCCCCTGTTTGATGACCTGTAATCTAGATTTTGCCCTTTTGGTCCCATGACTTTTGCTCCTGTTCTCCAAACTCAACTCTTCCTGCTACAGACTCCTCCATAGGTCCTGAGGTGCTGGTGAGACTCCTGCACCATTCTCTTTCCTGGACCCCTTGCCTGCACTCTTCCATCCCTCCAGTCCATCCCGAGCACCGTTTCCAGAGCGATCTATTCCTCACACCATATTTTGTTTGCTTGCTTGTTTTCACATGAGTAAATAATAGATACATGCTCATTGCAAATTGTCTAAAAATAAATACTATAGAGCCAATGATGAGAGCATGCCTTCACCCCAAAATAAATATAGCACCCTCAGACACAAACCCAACCCTTCCTTCCATCAAGGCTCCAGGGCGATCTTATATTCATTGTGAGGTCGTTGTATGCACACCCTTTTCTGTTTTTAATAAACCTTTACTGGTGCATTGTAATTATGCATCACACTGAGGTTCAGAGTGCTAGGAACATGCATGCACACAGAACTAGGTGTGTTTTCTTTTAACTTTTTATGTTCATTTATTGGTGCATTGTAATTATACATTTTGATATATGTCAGGGTATGAACATCATACATGCACACATTGCACATTTAGCCCTCCCTCCAATCCCACCCTATTCCCTCCCCCTTCCCTCCCTTTCATGCTCCGGATAGTGATTGAGTGTTATAGGTTTGTGCATGTACATCATGTGCTATAGTGTGTTTCCCTCCACTCCCCGCCCAACTCCCTCAGTTAGGTCACCTTCTTTGTCCATCTAAAGATTTCTTCTTCTTCCCTTCTAAGTCCCTTCTATGTCCCATTCTCCCTAACTTCCACATATTAGGGGGAACATACGATTTTTTACTCTTAGTGACTTACTAATGTGTTTTCTTTTGGATCCCAGCCCACTTCCTCACCTTCCCCGTACACATCACTGAAATTGGTAGTTTTTTTGCTTGTTTGTTTACATGAATGGGAGCGTTCGTTTGATTTCTGTGGCTATTCTTTTCACCTAGCAGTGACATAACACCAAATCAGTTCATGTAGCTGCCAGAAATTATTTCCAATGGTTCTTTCCTAGTCTAGAGTTTGAGAATTTTGGTTATTTTTTTTTCATCAACGGAGGATGCTAAGGATTGGTTTTTGTGTTGTTGTCGATGTTGCAAATAATGATGCAATGGCCTTGCAACCAACAGTGCACATTCAAAATGTTTTGTTTTTGTAGCACTAGGAATTGAACCCAGGAGCATTCTACCTCTAAGCTACACTCGCAGCTCTATTTTATTTTTTATTTTGAAACAGGGTCTTGCTAGGTTGTGGAGGGCCTCGCTAAGTAGCTGAGGCTGGCCGCAAACCTGCGATCCTCCTGTCTCAGCCTCCCAAGTACTGGGATTACAAGTGTGCGCCACCACGCCTGGCCTTCAAAACGTTTTGAGAGTTAACTGCCAACTCGCTTGCTAAGAGGACGGTGCTGGTTTATAAAACGCTCTGAGCAGCTGCCTGCGAAAGAGCAGCTCTCCTCACTTCAGGAGGACCCTCAATTTTTTTAAAAACCATTTTGATGATTATCATGATTGAAACAATCCATCTTTTGCTTTGATTTGCATTTCTGTGACTGCAAGTGGCGATTTGTATTTCTTCTTTTATGAATTGATATTTCATGCTTCTGTGAATTGGCTAATCATCCTATTGAACTGCTTTTGAAAAATAATATTAATACTTATTGTGTAAAAATGGCAAACATGGCTTCTCGATGTGTTGTCTTTTAACTTTTTATATAGTACCTTTTGACAGATAAAAATATTTATATTTTATATACTCAAATATGCCAGTCTCTTCATTCCAGCTCCTAACTCTTGTGCCTTATTTGGAAGACTCAGTAAAATCTCAAATCTTATCTATGATCAATACATATCTAATCTTTATCTATATATCTATCTATAGATATAGACATATATGAATTATGAATAGATAAATGAAAATTACTGGAGAGAGGAATTTTTGTGACTAAAACTTTAAAAATGCAAATAGAATATCTCCCAAGTTGAGAATAGTTTATTGTTTCTCTCTTCTATCTCCTTCCTCTTCAGAATGAAGTTTAAACTTCAGTGCCTGTTAGACCTCCAGTGACCTCTCCCACATCATCGCCTCCTGCTCCACATGGGTCGTTTAGGAGAAGAACCTCCGAGGGCCAAGCTGTCCCGGCCACTGGCCCTTTGCATATGCTGCGTGCTCCTCCTGAAGGAGGCCCCTGGACTTCTCGGGTTTCCTCTCTAGTGAGTGACCATGAAGAATGTTCAAGTTCTCCCTTAAAGGATGAGAGAAAAGTTAAAGACTGAAGGGAAAGGAAGACCAGCCTAGTGTTTACCATTTACCAGGAAGCCTTGCGAAATCCCTTCTTTCTGTGGTGGGAAAAGGCTGGAGCCAAATGTACCCCAGGAGGAAGGAAAGTGGGCTGGGACTTCTTATCCACTCACACCTTGGATATCTTTATTTCCCAGAGGAGAGTAGTTTCTGATATTGCCTGAATTATATTGACAAATCTACCCAGAAACCTTTCTGCAGCAGCTGAGGACCAGCCCGCAGGACTTGGGAGGAAAGAGAGTGACTTCCTCCTTGTTAGAGGTGTGTATATGTGACATCACTCCCTACCCTTCTAACTCCTCTTGCAATCTCCATGATCTCTGGTATAAGTTGACACATTATTGCTGATCAATAGGGCTTCCTTCCTGACCTCAGCTTTGGTGTCTCCTCACCCCTGATGGGTCTCTTCACCCTGCATGGGTCAATGGGAAGTTCTCAGCATGGATGATCTTCTGGACCAATGGTCTGGGTTCTCCCTCTCAGAAGTGATGACGACCATAAATCTGCTCTCAGGTGACCATACACAAGTCAGACCATACATTAGCTCTAAGAAAAGGCTCCCACGTCCTCCCTAACACTGGCCCTTTAGCTCCTCATTCTTAACCCTAACATGAACCCTCATTACATCCATCCCTAACACTAAACCTTACCTTACTTCCCACCCTTAATCCTAAATTTAACCTTAGCCAGTCCATCCATACACTCAAACCTAATCTCATTCTGCCAATCCCTAATCTTAATCTTAACCTCACTCACTTTTCCCAACTTTAACCATACATCTTACCTCATCCTACCCATTCCTAGCCCTAAGCCTAGCCCTCTCCCTACTGTGTGAGAGATGGATGATTGGATAAATGGTAAATTGATGGATGGATGGATGGATGGATGGATTGATGGATGGATGGATGGATGCTTGGATACATGTGTGGATGAGTGGATGAATGGGTAGATAGATAATGGAGTTCATGTAAGTGGGTATGTGTGGGGGGCCAAGGAGTGAATTATGATCGTGACTATCAAGACAATTAAATGAGCTATTGGTTATACAAAGATCAGTTGAAAAAATGCTGTGTCAGAGGCCTGTACCAGAGCAGTGGCAGTAAAATGAAGATGCAAACTTAACATAAAAGGTGATTTTTTAGGAGTCAGTGATGTCATCAGATAGGAGGAGGAAGCTGTTGACAAAAACAGACACGGGGTAACAAGAGCCTATGTAAACACATTTCTTTAGCATTTACTGCATCTTGCATACAAAGTGGGGAGTTTGGGGGGACTATGAATACAGTGGATGGTACATGACTGGCTTCAGGGTGATAACTATAGCTATTAGTCCAAATAGAATTGAGGATGTATTACTCTTGAATGGTGCTATTTAATTTGTAACTCATTCTAAATCCAAACAATAACAGAAGGATTCTCCTCTAGAACCCATGGGAGAAGTATGACCCTGTTGAAATCTTGACTTTGGACTTCTGGCTTCAAATCTCCAAAGAATGAATTTCTGTTGTTTTAAGCCCCCCAAGTTATGGTAATTTCTTACAACACCCCGAGGAAGCTAATATAGACACCTAAGAGAGGGAAGTGTCATTCTTCTAGGAATGTAGGGAGCATATTTTCCATCTCATTTGAGTTTCAATTTACTGATAAGGGGTCGTCCTGGACAATACCAGCACAGTCAGGGACTCTCCTTAAGTGTTTTATACAGATCAAGTGGCTTTAGAAGAAAGAAGGGGAACAACTTAGTGACGTGTTTTTGCCTTTGAAGAACCTGAAGATGTGTGAAACACCTTTCATGCACATCCTTTATGCTTCAAAACCATTGACTAAAGATGTAAGCAGAGAGTCATGGAGCATAGTATGGTCCTAGTGAGGGTGCCAATTGGGAACCTCTCCTCTCAACAGTGCAAGATCTTACTGTTTTGTTTTTTAAGACTCAGAGATCCATGAATCAAGTTCCCAGAGGTAGGCGATGTTTACTCATAGGTCTGCTACTCTATGTCTTGCAGTGTGATCAAAATATAAACTGTATTAGTAAAAAATATGTAAGACGATTACATTCCACAGGCTATCACCTTTTCTTCATCCACGTATTCTAGTTGCCACCCCAAGCTACATACATATTTTTCTCTCTTTCTTTACCACTATGAGGAAGCAGTGTATCCACTTCCACCCTCCTTTCCTACCTCTTATTCAATCAGAGCAATGATTGTTCTTGAGCATCTATCTTCCTGCTAGACGCTTCATGTGTTCCAGCCTGAGCCTTTTCACATCACCTCCCTTCATTTTTTGCTTATGTGAAAATGTTTTTCTCTCTCCCCAAACATTTTATTTAGGGAAAAAGTAAAATAAAACTGCTTTTTGAACTTACCGTCATTATCGTCACTATTTGCTATGATAGTAGTATGTTAGTGTTTATTGGGCTTAGGGGCACTGGAAGAAGTTGGTCTTTTGTTCACACCTTAGTGGTGATAATTTAACTGAATTGTACTTCATATGATGCTCTCTAATGCACTCTCTTGAATTCTTTCTCCCCACCTTCTCCAACTCCTCTCTCCCTGCTATTTGTTAGATTTTTAGGGCTGATGAGTTCCAGGCTATGAGAAGAAAGTCTGCTTTAGCTTAATGGAAGGTCAAATCACCTTGCTATTCAGGAAGCATGGTCTTGATTTCCCATGAGGATGGGGGCTGGTGGGCATTAGAACTTTCCTTCATATTTCCCAAACTTCCTGTTTCATTCAGCACACTCACTGCTATGATCTAAACACCTCACATACACACACACATGCATGCGTGCACATACACACACACACACACACACACACACACACACACATACACACGCACACGCACACACACACACAACAACTTAGAGGAAAAAAAAGATTGATTTGCTTACAATTCTGGAGATTTCAGTCTGTAATAAATGGGTTTCCAGGAAGGAGCCGGGGCTGCAGGTCCTCAGGGCATAGTGGAAGGGAGCAGAGAGAAGGAGAGAGCTTGTTATTGGCTCATGGCTACAAGGGAGAGAGAAAAGCAGGGAGATGCAGCAGCCTACTCAGAAAACATTGTGCCCCATCATACCCCAGAGACTCTTCCCAGCAAGTCCTCCCTCTGACATGGCTGCCTTGTCTACCACATAAAGTGTGGGATATATTCTAAATCCAAGCTATAACACTTCCCTTTGGAGCCTGGGAAGTCCCACAATTTTTCCTAGTCAACGAGTATGGGAAGATATTTTGGGTATTTCATCCAAGCTGGAGTATATGGTTGTCCAGGCAAGAGGCTTCAGGTTTCACTTTTCCCTCTGGGATGGTGTCTGGGAATGCTCCAAATGGTGGCAACTCTTCCATCTGAGTTAGTGAGGACCAGTACGACATGAAAAGTCCCAGTGATGTGGGATAAACATGGAGCAGAGCCTTAAACACCTATTTGTTGCTTTAATTCACTGAGATGTGGGGTTACTTGTTACTGCAGCACAACTGAGCTTATCTAGGACCCTGGACAAAACTCTGCCAAAGGGGTGAAGAGAGGAACTACCAGACTGGATTCTACCCCTTCATGACTAGGAACCCATGGGTCAGCCAAATCCTGTGGCCTTACTATCATTATTGCTAAAGCGTAGATAACAAACTCTAATCCTGCAAACTTTGGATAAAATAGCAAAGGTCAAGCAACTTTAAATAACATGTCAATTTTAAGTAGGGTTTTGGCTCAGCTGCTCTTGAACCTTAGCTATGGTTTTGTAAACATTCTTTTACTGATTATCATCTCCCTCCTACTTATCCTCTTTTCAATAGCAAAATGTTTCTGATGAGACACACACAAAAAGCATGGGCAATAACTGAGAAACACAGATAATAAATCGCTTTTCTTAAAGAGCAACATTTAACAAAAGACATTACATTTTATCCCAGATAAAATAGAAAAAAAAATGGAAAAATTTATTCTCATTTGTAATTCTTATCAAATAAACTTATGTACATAATTTAGTGAGTAAATAGTGCATAACCTGTACCTCGATCCTGGGCACTTCTAAATCTAATTCCTTAGAGGCAGCCACTGGCACTCCATTTGCTTGTTTATTTTTCATATGTTTAAAGGATATGTTTTGATGTTATGTCTTGGCCTTTCCTTCTTATTTTTTGTGTCTTCTTACTATGGAAAAACTACAGTCAAGGGTTAGCCTTTGGTCTATAAGACTAGGACCCCTGGGTGCACAAGTTGAATCATGAGTTCAGTAAGACATTGCATAGACAGGGCCTGCTCTGTGCCCAGATGGGGTCACCAAGCATGGCAAACCACTGGGTAGATGTTCCTTCTCCAATTGTCGAGGACCTAGCTCTGCCAGAGGATGTTGAAAGAAATCACAGAGAGGAGATCCAGCAGATAACCCAGCTCTGCCATCTGATAGCAATGATGTCATGGGCCTGGAGAAGAAAGAAATGACAACATCATTTCCAGGGAAAGTTTCACTTCTCTATACCTACTCTGCTTTGTTTCTTTCTCCACCTTCTTTGCAAACCAGTTGAAGCTGGCTTCTGAGTCCATGCAAAAGAGACTGGTACCATGCCAGATGAAGTCTACACGGTTATGGCGGAATGGCTAAGACTGGTCCCAATCCTGATGGGTGTGATAAAAAAATCCCTCTATTATTTCGTGCTTTCATCTCCTTAGTTGACTTCACTTTGGTGACAAGGGAATAGAGGAACCTATATCTGTGTCTGAGGACTTGTTTTAAGGGACAGAAGATGTGGCTGGCAGATGAAATCTGTTTTGCTGGAATCCCAACATTTTGTTCACAGTATTCTCGGGCCCTTCTGGAGTAAAGTAGATGCATCCATCCAGGGGTTGATGAATACTCTCTGGTCAAATGTACCCTTGGATGTGTGGGGAAATGAGAAGCAAGGAGGAGGAAGAGAATGTCAGAGAACAGAACGATTCTATAGTTGAATACTTTCTCTCATGTTCTGTCTTATATTTACAATATCTCTGTTAAGTAGATGTAGCTAGTGGATAACCTACCCCCATTGAATGGGTGAGTAAACAGTCTAAGGAACTGTCCAGAAAGAATCTGGGAATAGTGAAGGTAAACAGAATTAGAAGTTAAACCAGCTCGATTTTTAGATTTCAGCTCTGCCTGTTGTTAGATGAGGCAGTCTATGGAAACAACCTCAAAACCATGTAAGCATTGTTATGGTTAAGCTAATCTCAGACTTCAGTTATCTGGGATCCTGGGAAAATTACTTACTCTCTCTGAGCCTCAGCTTCCTCAAGTATGAATGGATGCCACAGTAGCTCATTGAAAGCTTTTGGTGAGCATTCAGGGTAATGCTATCTAGTATGCATTGTTGATATGCTCCTCAGTTTCAAAGTTCTTTGTGCATGTTAACTCATGCACAACAAGCTTACAAGGTAGGTTCTACAGTAACCCCCATGTTCTCCTTCAAGGTGAGGAAAGCAGCTTCCTGGTGAAGTTGAGTGGTGTGCCCAAGTTCACTGTTACTTTGGTAGAAGACCTGGGACTCAGCTCTAGGCAGTGTGATGTAGGAGCCTGATCTCAAAACCATCATGCTGTGCTACCTCACACTTCTAAAGCAGGTGGCAGAGATGCACAGGTAATACATTCTCAGTCATTGCTGTTTCTTGGAGCAACATTTCCAGGAGCACATGGGAGAAGGAGCCAGAGATCTGCAGTCACCTGATCCCCCATGTTTCTCCCCGTCTGCCAGGTTCTAATGTCCTCACTTCCCTCCCAGCATGCCCGAGAATGTTGCAGGAGTATTTTTGCCAATACTCTGAAATCTCTTATCCTCTGCCTTGCACATCTATCTGGGATAAAACCCAAACCCCAAATCAACTCAATGACACACTTGTTCTCACAGGAGAAACAAATGCTACTGGAGGAGATCACCCAGCAAGGCAGAGTGCATTAATGTTCAACCTCAAAAGGAAGCTCCCACTGCCAGGCATCCCTCCTGGGTTTCCTCAACCAATCAAGTTTACAGTAGATATTTCAGACCCTTACTACATCTCTCAAATCTTGGCAGTCAACCACACAATACAGGAGGCTATAAATCCTCCCACTTCATAGAGAAAACTGAAATAATGGAACAAGAAGCCCCTCGATTTCTCTGAATAATACAGCTTCTCTGACCTACCTACATCCCCTCCTTCTATCTTGGTAACTTCAAAGAGGCATCCTTCTTCTGATTCAAGTCATCTCCATTGCTTATTCTAAGACACACTCCCCTGTTCTCTCAGGGATCTTAAAATCTCAATTCCTCCTTGTCTCTCTCCAGGACATCTTACTAGATCCTTCACGTTGGTACATGCTCACTTGATCATGATCGTCCCACTTTTAGAGAAAAAGAAAAATACCTTACTGGTCTTATCCCCATCTGATCCACACTATCTGCACTTTTCATAGATGGCTTCTAGAAAGAGTCTCCCAGCATGCCTCTTCCCCCTCCTCCCATCTGCCCTCTGCCCACATCTGTTCTCCAGATGGCTCTCCCTTGGTTTGGTGCTCTTCAGGTTCTATCCCAAGTCTTCAGGAGAAAAGAATTCCTCCTTCGTCTCTGGGTTTTTTTCTTTCCAGCCCAACCTCCACTACTGTCTCTGATTGCTGAAGTTCCTTATTCCTGGACTCCATGGTTTTATTCTGTACTTCCTCCCTGGGCTAACTCACCCAAATCTGTGGCTTTAGTAGTCATTTCTGGGCTGACAACTCCCCAACTGGTGGATGGAGCCAAGCTTCTTCCTCTGAGTGGCAGATCCATATGTCTAGCCACCTACTCATGCCTCAACTTTGAAGGCTGCGAGTTCCACAAAATTTGAAATATCAAAGACCAAATCCTTGATCTTTACTTCTCCCCCTATCTTAATAAATAACATCACATTCACAAAGCAGCCAAACTCCCCTTCCAGGAGTCCATGAGACGCCCTCCTCTTCAAAGACTCATCCCCTTGCCACCACCAGGGCATTTTGCCCTCTGAAGAGCTCTCTACTCACTTCATGTTCACCAGTGCCCACCACCACTGCATGAGTTCAGAAACCATCAGCTCCCACTGAGACGCTTTGATGACCTCTAGTGCCAGATTCCAAACCCAGTCCAGACCCTTTCAGATTCACGTTGTTTCCACTGTAGCCCCTATAATCTTTCAAATGCAAATCTGATTTTGTCTCTCTCCGGTCAAAACTTCCCAAGAGCTTCCCATGTCTAGGAAGAGTGGTCAAAGTCCTCATGATGGTCCCAAAGCCAGGCAAGGTCCAGAGGGCATCCCCCTGCATTCTCATTTCATAGCATGCACGGGTGCATTGTCTATGCTCTGCCCACACCACTTCTTCCATGTGTCTATTACAAGGAAACAATCTATTCCACCATAGAAGAGCTGAACAGCAACCATTTTATTAGATCATAAATTCCAGGAGTGGGAAGTTCAGAAACAGCCTCAAGGGATTGGCTGTGCTTCCTGACATCTGAGACCAGGTACTGGGACAAAAAGGAAATGGACTGGTGGGTCCACTGAGAGTTGGCATCTTCTCAGCCCAGCCTAGGGGCTGGGCTGTGATGCCTAAGGACCAAGTCAGCTGGGGCTGCTGACCAGAGCCCCCACCTCTGGCTGGTCCATGACATGGGACCTGAGAAGGAGCCCACAGCAGCCTTTCAGCACCAAGTGCTCAGAGAACTCCATGGAAACTTCATGGCCTTGCATGGCCTAACCTTAGAAGTCACAGCACCTAATTTTTGTCTTATTCGGTTCATCCAGGAAGTCACAAAAGCCTACCAGTCCCGAAGGACATAGACTCCATATCTTGGTTGAAGGTGTCAAGTGACTTGGGGAGTGTCAAACAGCCACATTCCCTTCTTCTATTCCCAAAGAGCACCATTAATTCTCCCACCAAGCTTGTGCCAACCTCTTCCTTTTTACTCCCTACAACTTGATTAACCCTATCCATCCTGCAGACCCCGGTTCCTTCTTTACTTCTTCAGAGAAGCACTCCCCAAGACTCTAGAGAGTCAGATTGCCCTTCCCTGCCTCTTCCTCTCCCAAGCACTTCTTGGCAGCACTCAACATGGTTGTAATGGTAGCTCTAAGTTATCCACTGATATCTCACTCCCCCATTAGGTAATGGACTCCCCAAAGCCAGAGGTCCTAATGAGTAGGTGAAGACGTGAACCAAGAGGGAGAGAGAACAGCAACATGCGCTGCGTAGCATTTTTGCTCCCTCTCAATGGAAAGTAAGAACATTCTGGCAGGAAAGGCAAGGCCTGTCTTCAGAGTGTGGTGTCGGGAGATCCTCCAGGAGAGATCAACGAGAAGCACTCTCCTGCCCTGTTTTCCCAATCATCCTAAATGAATGAACACAACACTTCAGGGCCTCCGCTGGCAGCCTCTGGCCTCTGCACATGGCAGAGCATAGATGCACGGCCGCGAAGCCCGCCTTGGACCATTCACGTGCAGGCAGGAGGGCATGGATGGGGAGCAACAAGACACAGACTTTGCAGCTACACCTGGATCTTCTCCTCTTCTGAGCCCTGGGGGAACTTGGATCCTTTCCAGAAGGGGAACACCTGGGTCCCCCACGGGCTGGATGGCTGCCACACACCTTTGCTTCTTGCTGAGTATCAGGCAGAAGAGCCAGCACTAGGAGAGACAGGTAGATCCCATCACATGAGGTGGGGCGTGGGGAGGGGGGTCTTAACTGAGTCACCCGCCTTCCTGAAACTGTGCTTTAAAACTCGTCCTGCTTTGTGGTGGAGGAGTTCATTCTCTAAAGCCATCCTCTGTTCATTCCAAACATATTCATAGGAGTGACCCAAACCCCCAAGTCCCGGAACTTAGAGAAATGTTCAGACAATGAAGAATGCTAGGTGGTAAAAAACTGGGAGGTAAGAAAACGAGCACTTTATTCCCTACTCTGAGTCAAGTATTTACCAAGTCCAGAAGCAGAATATTGAACAAATGTAGAAAACGGGCCTGGTTTTATGTTGCTTACTTGGGTTTTTTGGTTGTTGTTTGTTTGTTGTTGTCGTTGTTATAAGGTAGCAACTCCCTAGCAATCCAGTCTTAGTCATATTCACCATTTAAAATAACTTCCTTTCCTCGCATTTGCGTCTAGATGAAGTTCCATAGAGACCCAATCACCCTGGAATGATTTAGGAAACCCAGCTGATTCCATACAGCTATTAAATTCAGCATCACCACTGACAACCATGAAAGGTTAAGTGAGATTAGCCAATCCCAAAAAAAGAAGGGACATATGTTTTCATTAATATGCGCAACCTAGGGAGTAGTGGGGACACAAAAGGGACTCCGGATGATAATGGAGAACCCTCAGTGGGGCAAGGGAAGTGGTACAAGGGAAGGGGAAGGGCAAGAAAGAAGTGAATCAATGGAATTACTATCATAAACAATGTGTACATGTGAGAATATACCAACGTCATTCTCGGTACTTCATATAGGGGGTGGCAGGGGGGACACTAAGAGCTGCATGCATGTATGTTAACATCAAATAGATATTAATTGTGATGTGAGACTTCAATGCACTAATAAAAGCACGTTAAAAAAAAGTGATAATACCAATGACATGTCCCCTTTTAGACTATATTTCAGACCACTTTCTGACAAGTGACCATGATGTAGAATTAGATGTTACTGCCACTGCCTGCCAGACCCGGACAGCAAGGCCAGGGAGGACAAATGGGCTGGCCACGGTCACACAGATATGAGGTGACAGAACCAGGTCTCCCACTGTCTCTCTCAGATCCAGGGTCCATAGCATTTCAAAACTCTACCTAGATGTACGCTCATGCTCTACCAGAGAATAGCTTCAGCTAATCTAATTTAAAACTTATTATAAAATTATAAATCTGGTCTGCCTTTCCTGAGAGAAGAGGAAAGCTGTTAAGGTTTTGAAATGAATTCAATGTCTCTCTTTTTTAAGGTAAACTCTTTATGGCGGTGATAACAGTAAGAGTACTACATCCTGTATTCACATCCCCCCCCCATACCCGCCATCCCAGAGATTGAGAGCTATATTTTTATTTTAGAAATATAGTCACTAGCTGGGTGTGGTGGCGCATGCTTGTAATCCCAGTATTTGGGAGGCTGAGACCAGAGGATCCGGGTTCGCGGCCAGCCTCAGCTACTTAGTGAGGCGTCTGCAACTTAATGAGACCCTGTTTCAAATTAAAAAAAAGAAAAAATAGGGCTGGGGGTGTAGCTCTGAGGCAGAAAGCCCCTGGGTTCAATCCCTAGTACTGCAAAAAAAAAAAAAAGAAATATAATCACTATCCCTTTCACTGGTAATAGTAATAATAATAATAATAATAATAAACAACTTCCCATTTTCTTAACTCCATCCCCAGTCTCTGAGAGACAGTGGAGCTTTGTCTGCCATCAGGACATATTCGACTCCATGTAAGAATCACAGATGTTGATAGAAATAGCCACAGGGTGTGCAAAGAGCCCATTTCATGTGTCAGGAGGGCTGGGCCTCTGCTGGATGGAATGTCAGAGGCAGGCAGATCCCTCCATGGGCAACGACCTGAAGAGAGCCCCGACCTCGCCACGATGACCCTTTTCCAGCAAGAAACATTAAAGTTACAGCCATATTCATATTTCAGTTGCAAAAACAATATGCATTTCTCCTCCACACTCCTCTGACTTGGCATCCTCCAAATCTTAAATAAAGATAAAGCGGGGTCCTATTTCTACTCCGCAGTGCCGAGTTGATTTATTTCTGTCTGAACACACCCGCAGAATGAAGCTGCTCTTTTTAATGCCTCAAGAGGCCCATTGGAGGTCCATTTTATTGCTATTTTAGCTGAATGTTTTACTACTATATCTATATTTAATATTTCCAGTGTGGTCTCATTTTTTGGAATTCCCCCTTCCTCAAATCCCACAGGCATGCTCCTATTAAGTAAAATATATATCTTATCAAGGTGTTAATCAAACTGGAAATTCTGAGACCCATACAATGCAGCTATGGAGAACTGACCACATCTGATAGCATTTGGTGCCTCACGTGCCAAAAAGCACAGAGTGACAGATGAGGGGTGGAAATTTCTTTTGTAGCAGTGACAGGAGGAACAATTCTGGCTCAACTGCTACGTGGAGACACAGGCTTTAAAAGGCACTTTCCTGGTTGTAGTGTATTATTTAGTCATTTGTTTGCTTATTTTTCATCTGTCTGCCTTTCAGTGCCTTGTCTTACAAATTAAATCCATCCTTTTGGATGAGTATGAATTCCATAGGATGCAGAAAGCCCTCTCCCTCAGTACTTTAACTGCCAAGGCAAGACAAAGATTTCAAGGCACCTGTCATTGTCAGGGAGGGAGGGTCGCTTTGCAGCTCCCCCCACCCCCAGCATGGTGTGGCTTTTCCCCACTAAACGGTTTGAGGCAACGTAATGCATATGCTCCAGTCCTCCCCATGAATAGAAATTGCTAGAATTAGAATCCTTTCCAAAACAGGGTGCTGATGAGAGCCACAACCTGTGTTCTGGGGCTGGGACATGGCCAGACACAGATGCCAATGGCATGCTATGAGGCGTGGTGCAGAAGTGGCATTGCTACTTTTTAACTGGCCACCCTGGTCAAGCCCCTTCAGTGCCTCCCTTTAACGTGAGAATCATAGTACTGTCCTCATGCCTCTTATGAAGAATGAAGGAAATGATGTGAGGGAAACAGCTGGGGGGGGGCGGAGTTTTAAGATTTTCTCATATTTTTCTTCTAAAATATATTTTTTCTGCCTGAAGATCACCTTTTAAAAATTTCTTTAGAACAGTCTGTAGATCATCATTCTCTCCATTTTGAGCTACTAGAAGACATCTTTATCGGTTTCTTTTTAGTGATAGTTGTGCTGGGTATGCAGTTCTTGAGAGAAGGTTACTGTTTTCCAGCCTAGAGGAAGCTTCTCCACTGTCTTTGGGCTTCCATTGTTTTTATTGGGGGAGTCTGTTGTCAACTTGTTGATGCTTTGTCTCTGGCTGCTTTTAGGGTCTTATTTGAAGTGCTTCAGTTTTATAACAATGTGTTTAAGTGCAAAGTGTTTCTTCTGATTTGTTTAATATGGGTGGATCCAATACATTACACTTTATTTTCTGTGTTGTGTTTTTCTATCTTCTACAACTGTTTTCTATATTTTCTACTTCCTTGTCTCTCTTTCAAATGTTCTGAGTGTTTATTCTGTTTTATCTTTGTGATTACCAATTTGCAGTTTGTTTGTATTTAATTTTCAGTCCATTCATTGGGTTTTGAATTTCAACAACTTTATTTCTAAAACAGAATATATGGTTTGGTTTGGTTTCATTGTTCTTTAAATGTGCTGGTCATGTTTGATCAACTTTTATTCTAATTTTTGGGTTCTACCATTTGTTCTTTAAATGTCTCATGCATATTTATTTTGTATCATATCTACCACTCTGTGTGTGCATATGTGTATATGGCCAGCATTTGTTATATGATCCACAGAGAGGATTTTCATTTGCTTTCTTTGAGGGCCATAGAACGCTACACACATGGCATTGTCTGGAGCCCTTGCAAGGTTCCTGATCTGATATGCAGGTCTCAGGCTGAACTCCCTGGATGACCAGGGTTCTGGGCTTTGCTTCTTGAATATTACTCCTGTTCCTTGTTCTAGCTTCAGCTCAGTCATTTTGCTTGTGCGCTTGTCTGTTTGTTTTTTTCTTGGTGCTTTCCCTTATGTTCTATCAATCCTAGAAAAAGATTAAAATTGTTTACTTACGTTTCTGCTGTTAACTTCCAATTAACTCAAGATCTGGTTGTATTTCAGCCAAGGCATTCTTCAGGTCACCTTGCCTGCCATATGACTAGAAGCTCATTTGCTGGAATTATGTTTTGGGGGATAGTGTTGGTTTCATCTTTCAGTATGCCCTGGACTTCCATATAATGATAACAACAACTGTATGCTGAGAATTTACAAGGCCCCAGAGACTGTGCTCACTATTTAGTAAATAATAGCTCTAGTCATCATCACATGGTGAAGAAGCTGCCTTTCTAGGGGTAAAAGTGAATAAATGGTGTTGACTCAGCATAAATCAGTTCATAATAGGGTGGGATTGAAAGAGGCCAGCACAATGTTCTGCACATTTAATAACATGCCATTATATATCTCAGTTTTAAAATACAAAATTATGTTAACTCTGTGAAAAATTACTTTAGAAATACATCAGGAAAATATATTAATTTACCCCAAGAAACTGGCCTGGCCTTTCTTTCCCAACAATGAACATTTCAAGATTGATCCTGACTTCACTTCTCTTGGGATGCCAGAAAGCTCTGGAACAAATTGGAAGGTCAATTAAGTCAAGTAGGTTTACCATCATTATTGATATTTCCCTCCTATTCATAACAGTCTAGTTTTATGTATATTTTATTATATATTCGTTTATTGTTTTGTATTGCCACCATGTAAAATTGAATAAATGATATGTTAAATTTTTGTTGTTGTGACTAAAATACCTGACAAGAACAACTTAGAGAAAATAATTTATTTTGGTTCATGGTTTCAGAGATCTCAAACCAGTGTCAGCTGGCTCCATTGCTCTGGGCCTGAGGTGGGATAGAACATCATGGTATAAGGGTATGGAGGAGGATATCTGCTCACTTCATAGTAGCCATGCAGGGGAGAGAGAGAGAGAGGAAGAAGAAGGAGAGGAGGAGGAGGAGGAAGAGGAGAAGGAGGAGAAGGAGGAGGAGAAAGAGAAGGAGGAGGAGGAGGAGAAAAAAGAAGAAGAAGGAGGAGGAGAAAAAGAAGAAGAAGAAGAAGAGAGAAGAAGCCAGGAGAAGATAAACAGTTTCAGGGCATGCCCCAGTGACTTACTTTCTCCAACAAGGTCCCAACTTCTAGTAGTGAATTCAGCTGCCATTGGATTACTCCAGCAAGTGGATCAATTCATTGATGAAATCATAGCCCTCATGGTCCAATCATTGCCTAAAAGCCCCATCTCTGACCTTACTGCATTGGGGACCATGGTTTCAACACATGAGCTTTTGAGGACATTCTAGAGCGAAGCCATAACAAATAACTAAATAAATATAAGTAAGCATCATAGATTGCCTTATAGAAAAGGTTTTAATCACTCACATTTTCTTTTCAGAGCACACATAACATTCTAGCAGGTCAAATGTCCACAGTGTGCAGTATCTTCATTTTATTTCTGGAGAATTCCCTTCTAGGACATCAGGTGACAAAAACAAAACAGAGGCAGTGAATGCAATCTCAATGACATCAGAAACCTTCCAGCAGCTTCTACCTCAGTGTGTTTTTCACTCTCAACAGTCCTTCCTGGGTCTGTTGTGGGCTGTGCATTGCAGAGATGGGGAAACAGATGAAGTAGAATCCCTGGCTTACCCATGCCACAGCAGTAATACATTGTTATATTATAAGGAGTTGGGTCATACAGTTACAAAGGTTGTTAAATCATAATCTGCTATTGGCAAGCTGGAGCCACAGGGAACCCAAGGCTGTTGTCCTGAGAACTGGGGAGCATCAGGTGTCACTCCTGTCAAGGGCAGGAGAAGACCAATGTCCCAGCTCAAGCAGTTAGGCAGCTACAGCTAATGTTCCTTCCTCTGCCTTTGCTCTACCCAGGCCTCCAACATTTGAAAAATGGACACTCATATTGGAGAGGGCAATCTGCTTTACTGAGTTGGCTGATTCAAGGGAGAATCTCATACGGAAGCATCCTCATAGACATACTCAGAAAAGATGTTTAATTTGGGCATCCCGTGTTCCAGTCAAGTAGACAGATAAAATTAACTCTCACATCTTGGATGTGGGAGAGCCAGGAAGGGCCACACACTTGTCCAGGAAGCTTCTTTCCCCCTGTTGCATTCTATGCAGTGAGAAATAGAAAGAATACGCAAATACTTGTAGTTTCCTCTTTCTCAACTCTCCAGGAAAAATAAATGCTCTTACATCTGTTTTTTTCTCCTTGATATCACTCCCCTACACTTTCATCCCATTAATAGGAAGTGGTATATGGCTCATTCCCCTTAAAATGCAATATTTTTAAAATAACTGTCTTTCAATTTGGTGCTGGGGGCTCTGAGTGCCACTGAGAGGGTCTAGGTACTGACCTGAATGGTCTCAGTGTCCCTTGGGTTCTCTGTCATTTTCATTGTCGAATGCTTATGACAGGGGCCTCTTAATATGCCTCCCCAGTAATCTGCTTATCTCACATTAAAATGGGGCCCATGCCCTTTGAAGAGCCCTCTATTTCCCTACAAGCTTGTACCAGCCAAATAAATTAATGTCTCCTCTCTGAAATATACTATACTAGGCATGACATTTTTATTCCAGCATGTGGAGCAAAGCCCTCCTAAGCACTTTTTATTAAAGTGCATTTACCTTTTAGAATTTCTTGCTTTTCTCAGATGTAAATGCATACTCTGAATTCAGACAGAACATAGGATCACTCAGGGTAAAGAAGGTTTGATAGTCCTTGATAATCTGGAATCTTGAGCAGGAAAAGTACCTGTCAGATTAGGTTTTTCCAAAGTATGTGAGGAAATAGAGTACCAGGAATGCTAAGTAATTTTGACAGGAGTATTCTAGGGTAGGTCATTTTATCTAGAAGGTCTCGGCTAATTAACAAGTCCATATAGTCACAGTAGATTAGAAACCTTACCAGTGCAGCTATAATGTTTTCATAATCCTTGTTTTATACTAATTATTTCAAAGGAAATCAGAACCTGAAACGATGACCTTTATATATCCAAAAATCACAGTGTTTCAGAACACACAGTAACTTTACAGCTGAAAAGATAGTTGTATTTCAAAAACAGTGTAAGCTTGCTATGATAGACTGCCCTTATCCACAGGGAGCCCAAGACCCCCAGTGGATTCCTAAAATTGCAGATAGTACTGAATCCTATATATACTATGTTTATTTTTCCTATACACACATACCTATAATAAAATTTAAGGTATAAACTAGGTACAGGAAGAGATTAATAACAATAAAATAGAACATTATGGCAATTTACTACAATAAAAGTTATATAAATATGGTCTTTCTCACTCAAAATATATTATTTACTGAAACCATGGACAAAGGGATGACCCAGACCCCAGGTGGGATGGATCAGGATGGTGTGAAGTTCCATCATGCTACTCAAAATAGTGCAATAGTTAAAACTTATGAATTGCCTATTTCTGCAATTTTTCCACATAATGATTTTGGACCCAGGTTGACTACAGGTAGCTGAATACAGGGAAAGCAAAAGTACAGATAAATGGAGACTTCTATACTCTCTTGGGAACTAGGCTACATGTTTTCCAGGGTTTTATATCATTTAATCCCCATCAGAACTTGGAGAGGTGGACAGAGCTTTTATTTTACAAAAGAGGAAAAACAGAGGCTTAGACAGATGTTTTGGTCAGCTTTTCCACCACTGTGACCACAATACTTGACAAGCACAGTATAGAGGAGGAAGTGTTTGTTTGGCTCTCCATTTTAGAGATTCATTCCGTGGTTGGCCAGCTCCAAGACAGAAACTGAGAAGGAAAGCATGTGGCTGAGAAAAGCCATTGTCAGCCATGGTGGACAGAGAGCCTCGAGACATATACAGTCCCCAAGGCCTCGCCCTCAATGACCCACCCCCTCCGGTCATGCGCCACCGCTGAACCTTGTCGCTCTTGGAACATGATTTCAACACTGTAGCTTTTGGGGGGGACATTCTAGACCCAAACTATAACAAAAGGTTAAGTAAACTGTTCAGAATTACCCAGACTGTAAAGGGCAAGCAAGGTGACTTTGGTTTCTGTATAACTAATGTCCCAGCTTCTAATCACGAGTGGTTTTACATCTCAAGAGATGGGACCACTCTGGGGTGCTCAAGACCTTCAACCTTGGCACCAAACAGTCCCTAGAATGGAGAAGCTGAGAAGAAGGTGCATCGATTGGGAGGGAGCCACATGGGTAGGTAGGAACTAAGGAGAGGAGAGAGGGCTCTTTAGGTGGACAGTTGGAGGTGAGAGTCAGGACTCTTTGGGGCACTATTTGGGGCCAGGAAATTTGAAGATGGTATGTGTGTGGGGGGAAGACCTGGAAGATGGGTATTAAGGTAAACAGGAAGATGGGCTCAGAATTTCACTTCCTGAGTGTAGTATGAGTCGCTAAACTGAGCAGGAACCTGGGCACTGGGAAAGAGCTGGTGGCAAGGACAGAGAAGGACAGGCAGGTGGATGTTCAAGACACCGGACTAAGTGGGCAGACAGTCCAGCAGGCTCGGTAGTCAGCAGATTAAGGCTTCATCACTCCAGAATTCTAAAATCTCTCTTCCACTCAATTGCCATGTGACTTTCACTTAATTTCTCTGAGCATCAGGTTTCTCATTTCTAAAATGAGGTGGACCATAGTTATCTCATCAATTTGTTTTGAGGAATAAATAATAGAAGATGCAACAGTGTCCAGCATTGTGGTTGTCACATGGTAGGCTCTCATTCCATCAACATATATTCTGAAACTTCCTATGTATTCATTTCTTTTGCTATAACAAATCATCACAGACTTCATGGCTTAAAATAGTGCTAATTTCCATTCCTTTGGGAAGGTCCCCAAGAGTGATATAGCTGGGTCATACTATAGGGATACAAGCATATCCATGTTTATAGCAGTACAATTCACAATCGCCAAACCATGATACCGGCCAAGTGTTTGTCAACAGATAAATGGATTACAAAATTATGGTATATACACACAAGAGAATGTTATTCAGCCACTATAAAGAACAAAATTACGTCATTTGTAAGCAAATGAAAGGGACAAGTGAATACTATGCTAAGTGAGATTAGCCAGTCACAGAAAGTAAAAGGTCATATGTTCTCACTCATATGTGGAAGCTGGAGAGAAATTGGGAAACAAAGAGGACTTCAGATAAATAAGGGGAGATACCTGTAGAATAGTGGAAGGGGATTTGGGGAGAGAGGGAGGTGAAAGGGAGATTTGATGATGGAAACAGTTCAAATAATCCTATGTTCCTAGATGAAGTTATCAATATCAATATTAATATTATGTACGGGAAGGGTGTGTGTGGTGGGATGCAGAGGCAAATACACCAAGTGCTGTGTGCATGTGTCTATCACTCTGAACCTCACTATGATGTATAATTACAATGCAAATTTATTATATTAAAATTGTGGAGCATAACTGAAGAACGTTGAATTAAATTATACTATTATTATTAAAAATTTTTAAGTCAAAAATGGGTCTCACTGAGCTAAAATCAGAGCTCTGTCAGGGCTGAGTTCCTTTTGGAAGCTCGGGGAGGAATCTGTTTCCTGGTCCTTTCCAGCTTCTTGAGTCTTGGCTCCTGGCCTCTTCTCCATCTTCAAAGCCAGCAGGGGAACATCTTCAACTCTTACTCTTTCTGCTTTCATCTTCACATCTTCCCTGACTTTGACCCTTCCTGCCTTCCTTTTATAAGGACCCTAGTGATTACATTGATCCTGTCTAGATAATCCAAGATAATCCTCCCATCTGGAGATGCTTGACTTAATCATACCCGCACACTTCCTTTTGCCACAAAAGGTAACATAGCTATGGGTTTCACGTTTAAACATATGGACATCTTTGGGGCTCTTATTCTGTTGACCACACTGCAAGGACCAGATGATTCCAGAGACACATGCAGAATCTGTGTGTCTACACAGACTGTACTCCATGGGGGTCTACTTCAGAGAGGTGAGGGGTGGGTGTGATTCTGCCATCACCCACTGGGCAGTCCAGAGTAGCTCTTCCATTCATGTTTGAGAAAACTGAGGCCAGGGAGGCGAAACGGCTTGTCCAAGAGGACAGAGAATGAGTTTGGGAGGCATTCTTCTTATTTAATATAAGAAAGGAGCAAATGTTCTTACTCTTTATTCCTAAGCGAAGGTCCCTGGCGGCTTCTCTATCAAATTCTCCAATCTCCTTTTTTACAGGGCCTTAAGGCCCGTGATCCCAAGTCTGTTTATTTGCTTTTAATTTTAATACTTGACATTTTCTGAAATTATCTGGTTTTCATTTGTTTGCTCTGTGAATTGTTCTGCACCCTTTCAAACATTGCCTAATTCCACAAATATGTGTTGGACAGACAGATGGATGGATGGGTGGATGTTTGGGTGAATGATTGAATGGTCGGGTGGGTGAATGGATGGTTGGGTGGGTGGATGGATGGATGGATGGATGGATGGATGGATGGGTGGATGGATGGGTGGATGGATGGATGGATGGATGGATGGATGGGTGGATGGATGGATGGATGGATGAATGGATGGGTGGGTGGATGGATGGATGGATGGATGGGTGGATGGATGGATGATGGATGGATGGATGGATGGATGGATGGGTGGATGGATGGATGATGGATGGATGATGGATGGATGGATGGATTGATGGGTGGGTGGATGGACGATGGATGGATAATAAATGGGTGGGTGGAGGGTTGGGTGGGTGGTTGAGTGGATGTGTGGTTAGGCTGATGGATGGATGGGTAAATAGATGGGTGGATGGAAGGTGGAGGGTTGGCTTGGTGGATGGGTGGGTGGATGGATGATGGATACCACATGTAAAGTGCAATGCCAAGCATATCATATATCTTATGTCATGTAATCTTCTTGCCTCCACAGGTAAATACTATTACACATTGCACATTAAAAACAGGCTTCGAGAGGTTATATAATGTGACCATGCTCATAAGCAAGTGGTGGAGTTGGGAATAGAGCCAGGCAGTCTACTCCTTTGCACAGTACTCAGCAACTCCTGCTTTTGGAGGCAGCATTTCACAAAGCGATGGACACATGCAGTAACTTCACAGGAGGGAGTAATCTTGAGCTGTCCACTTGCATGTCTGCTTTGCTTTGCTCACAAGCTCTGATTTCAGTCTAATCTAAGTGGACAGCGCAGAGCAGCTCCTAGGAAACTATGTGGTAACAGGCCTGGTCGCCCAGAGCTAACCCAGTCACCATCCGTCACAGGGAAGTAGAGAAGGAATGGGGGTCAGTGCAAATGGGTGTTGGAGAAAGTCATATTTCATGAGCCATGGGCTCAGCCATGTGGAGCATTTGCACAATTAAGAAAAGAGAAAGGAAGCCACCCTTGATGGGGATTCACCGCCAACTCTAACACCCATCACGACAACCACTCTAGGCTGAGCACTAGTTCACATCACATTGCATTGAACACATCATATAACTCATGCCCATCACCTCACCGAATCACTTATAGAATAGAACTTAGACCACAGAGGCCACTAATCCCATTTAACAGAAAAGAAAACAGACTCAGGAGCCACATGCCTGGGGCCACATAGGTAGTGTGCACTGTCCTGATTTAAACCTTATTATAGCCTGGCACCAAATGCTTGCCCCCCTGCCATGTTGTAGGCTGAATGGTGCCCCCAGAGGGGTATGTCTACATCCTGATCCCCACAACCAATGAATATTATTTTATATGGAAAGAGGTATAATAAATAAAGAACCACCGTGAGGGAGGGTGTTTATCTTGGAATAGCCAAGAGAGCCTTAATTCAATCAATCACAGGCTTCCTTAAAACAGCGAGGCAGAGGGAGTTTGAGAAAGAGGGGAGAAGAGAGAGTTTGCAGTGACGTGGCCACAAACTGAGGGACATCTGAAGCCACCAGAAAGAAGCAAGGGCAGGTCCTCCCTTAGAGCCCTCAGGAGTGGGGCCCTGCCCACACATTGATTTTGGACCTCCAGCCTCCAGAGCTATGGGGGGATAAACTTCTGACTTTTTTAGCTACCTGGTTTGTGGCCATTTATTACAGCAACAACAGGAAACTAGACAGCTCGCTCTATCGAGATTCCTCTAGCCTTCACTCATCCGGAGAACTTAGAACCCAGTCTGGGTGTTTTCCAACAAAATCCATGATGCTCTCAAAGAAGCATGTTTACTGGACATGGAAAAAGTATTTTCAAATATTTAAAAGATTCTCATATAACATACACATCTAGGTACATATGTGTAAGACATGTGCTTTTCATTATAGTGAGCACTAGGACCCAGACTTTCCTGCCAGTGATTTAGCAGAGTGTGTTTCCTGAAACAAGATAATTTCTTTAAAAGTATTTTGAAGCCCGGTGTAGTGGTGCATACCTGTAATCCCAGTGGCTAGGAGGCTGGAGGATTGCAAGTCCAGCCGGGTAACTTAGCAAGACCCTAAATATTAGGGTTTGGGAATATCGCTCAGTGGCAGAATGCTTGCATGTGTGAGGCCCTGGGTTAAATATCCAGTCTTGTGAAAAAAGAAAGAAAAAAGAAAGTACCTTTAAGACTGACTCGCCCTTCCTCCAGGCCACAGGTTATCTGGGTTCAGCATTACTTTTGAATAGTGGAGATTTTGCTGTTTATTGAGATTACCATATATTGTTTCCCAGGGAACTTCAGGGTCCTCTTATGGGGAAGCATTTTTCAAGAGACCCCAAATCAACATGGCAAGAATGATGAAGATGGCCACTCATCACCAGAAACTCAACCCAAAACAGGGCTGAGCTCCCACTGGGGAGAGCTTGGCCAACTCCGACCACCCAGAATTTAGACTGTCCTCAACCCTAATAAGATGAAGAATCACAGGAAAGAGGAAAGATTCTGTCCAGCAGCTGCAGGCAAAGAGGTTGGATCTCTCCGGAACTCCTGTGCCAAGAAATATCTAGAAACCTAAAACCCAAAGCCAGCTTCCAGATTCCTCCATGTTACTGATATGATTATCTAGTTCATCCATAGAACCAAAGCTCTGCTGCCTAGTGAACTGAATACAATTAGTAATCAGTCGTCCCTGTCCCAGGATACATCAAACCTAAATGGCTTTGGAAGGCTTGGCAAACAAAAAAATAAACAAAAACTTGGGAGTGCTCCTTAAAAATTTGCAAGGTGCAAGAACACAAGAACATTAGAACCTAAAGACCTTGGTGGTCATCCTGGCATGAAGAGGATGATGGTGATGCTGATACAGAGACAATGACAATGGTGGTGGTGGTGACATGAAGGAGGGAGATGACAGTGGAATCGAGGAGAAGGTGATAGAACTGAGGATGGTGGGGGTGGTGGTGGTCTGTGATTGCAATCACTTTCAACCAAGACCTTTGCTTGCCTACTTGATTGCTTTTTTTTTTTTGGCACTGGGGATGGAACCCAGGGGCATTTTACCTCTGAGCTACACCCCTGGCCCATTTGTGTTTGTTTGTTTGTTTGTTTGTTTGTTTGTTTGTTTGTTTGTTTGTTTGAAATGGGGTCTCACCAAGTTGCTGAGGGTCTCTCTAAGTTACTAAAGCTGGCCTGGAACCTGTGATCATCCTGTCTCAGCCTCCCAAGGACTGGGATTACAAGCGTGCATCACCGCCACCATGCCCGGCTCAACCCAGGGCCTTTTCAATTCTAAAACTCTATCCTTTGGGATGATGACAGTGTTTATTAGATCCTTGATTCAGTCAAGGCAAGCATATCCTAAATTATGTCCGATTTTCAAATTGGTTATTCCATCTCATAAATATTTTATAAGTATTGGCAACATTCTAGGTGTTGTCCTAAGCCTTGTGGAAAAGCATTTTAATAAAAATAGAGCCTTTCAGAGCTCTGAGTGGCTGGTAGAGACTCAATGTGCATGTCTCCCCAAATTCATGTGTTAAAATCCCAACTTCCCACGTGATGAATTTAGGAGTGGGGGGCCTTTGGGAGGTGACTAGGTAGATAATGGGATTAGCACTAGGACACTTACAAAAGAGACCCCCCCCCGGAGAGCTCCCTCAGCCCTTCTGCCATGTGAGGACAAAGAGAGACGATGACCAGGAAGATGAATCTGCTGGCGGCTCGATCTTGGGTTTCCAGGCCTCCGGAACTGTGAGCGGTCCATTCCTGCTGCGGACAAGGCTCGTGGTTGAAGGTGTTCTGCTATAGCCACCCACACAGACTGAGACCAGAGTCTGGGAGTGACATGGAGTCCCAGGAGCTTAGACAGTGCTGCAGTGCCTGGTGGAGAGGCATGGTTAGTAGAGAAGTGTGTGAGGACATTTTCCTTGAGCCTGGTGTTCACAGAGCCCCCTGGAGGTGCCATTGGCCTCTGCACCAGACACCTGGAAAGAGTCACTTTGCCATGGGGAGAGCAGGTGGGACATGAAAAGAAGAAAGAATAAGTTCCAGTCCATCCCCGTGGGCAGTAGAGCAAGAATGAGAGGGATTTGGAGTGTGTGTGTGTGTGTGTGGTATATATGTATTCATGTGATGTGTATGTGTACATAATGTGTGTAAGCATGTAGGCTTCTGTGTATGTGAGTGAGTGTGTGGTGCATATGTGTGTGTATATGTTTGTGGTATTGCTAGGTGTGTGTGCATGGCATGTGTGTGTGTGTGTGTGTGTGTGTGTGTTGGAGGTTGGCCTGTGAGTGTGAAAATCTTATAAAAATCTTACAAGTATTTTATGTGGTAGGTGAGATGAACAAGTCAGTTTTTCCAATCGTGGGTTATTTATTTAAACGAACAATGAGTAGAGTAGTACAGAAATTGGGGAGTAGCCAAGAGCTCTTGACTTTTTAAAACATGCCCAGCAGGCTTGTTGCTGAGGCTGAGCATAGATAATCTCATTGAACCCTCAGACAATCCTTATGAGGTCGATACTATCATTATACCCGCTTTTCAGATGAGAAAATTAAGGCAGAGAGTCAAACAGCTTACCCAAGGTGCCAGTTGCCCGGGCAGACTCCATTCCAGGCATTAAGTTGAAGCTCAGTCTCTTTTTTTTTTTTTTTTTTTTTTTTGCCGTACCAGGGATTGAATCCAGGGGCGTTCTACCTCCATGCTACACCCCTGGCCCTATTTTTTTTATACTTTATTTTGAAACCGGGTCTCACAAAGTTGCAGAGGGCCTCACTAGGTAGAGAGAGAGGGAGAGAGACAGGGAGAGAGAGAGAGAGAGAGAGAGAGAGAGAGCGAGCTGAGGCTGGCAGAGAACCTGGATCCTCCGGTCTCCGCCTCCCAAAGTACTGGGATTACAAGCATGCGCCACCATGCCTGGCCTGAAGCTCAGTCTCTTAACCACCACGACCTTACTGCACCCTGTTGCATGGACTTGCAGGTGAAGGACATTCAGATGAAGGGGCCTGGACCATGTGGACACATTACGAGCACTTGCAGGGGCTGGGCCCTGTGGTGCATGACTGTGAATGATGACAAGCCTCGGCCAGCCCCGTGCATGAACGCACAAACGCAGCTGTGTTGTAGTGGCCTTGCCACTGTCTCGGGAGGAAAATCCGGTCCTCTGTTAGCCACTGAGTGGTATGATAGTGTCCTCTGATGTTTAGGAAAATTCAACTTGTCAACACTGCTGGGGCCTGTAGGACGGGAGGCTCTGGAGAGGTAGATGGGGCGGAGGTGGCACTGGCCCACCTAGCTGTTCAACCTGGGCTCCTCTGCATCTTTGAGCTATGTCTCTGCCTTTGTAAAGTACCAGTTCACGAGGATCAGGAGCCTGTGTGCCACCCCTGCTTATTCCCACGACTGAGTCAGTGTTTGATAACTAGTAGTTATTATTACTATAAAAACAAAACAAAACAACAAAATCTGCCTGATGGGTATTTTTTTTTCTCACTCTGTTACCCAAATGGACTTTCTCTCTTCTTGGAGTTGCCAGACAGTCTTAGGGCTTTATGGCATTAAATGTCCCTTGCTGCTAGCCATGCCTGTCCCTATAAATGGACCACTTTTTTTTTTTTTTTTTGCGGTACTGGGGATTGAACCCAGGGGCATTCTACCTCCGAGCTACACCCCCAGCCCTATTTTTTATTCTTTATTTTGAAACAGGGTCTCACTAAGTTGCAGATGCCTCACTAAGTAGATGAGGCTGGCTGTGAACCTGAGATTCTCCTGTCTCAGCCTCCCAAGTACTGGGATTACAAGCGTGCGCCACCATGCCCTGCTTTAAATGGGCCACTTCTCCAAAGCCCGGTGCTGCAATTCTAAAATTTGAGTTCCTGCACTTGCATCGAGTCAAGCTCTTGGCTCAGTCACTCTCTTGGTTGGTACCCAAGTCCTTCTAAAAGAGTTCCCAGCCGGGCTTCAGCCTACAATTAGGGACCTCTCCGGAACCTCATTAAATGAGCATCTACCAGGAACCGTGGAAAGTGTCTTGTACCTGTTTGAAAGATGAGGACATGGAGGCACAGGGATAATATGTAGTTTTCCCAAAGCCATAGAGCTAGCAGCAGATTTGAGAGAGGAACCGGCGCATCTGTGTGCAAAGCGGGGAGCTCGTGTTCCCACTGCAGGAGCCATTGGGCATGCCCCGATATCACAAAGTCCCTAAAAATCAGTAGGACCAGAAACCACTGCATGGGAGAATGGAACTGGATCCTCCAGGGCCTCTGCCCCAGGAGCTCCTCTGGGGACACTATGAACTTGGGCAGATGGGTCCGCCCATGCCACACCAGCCTGGGGCTCCCATTTCCTGGACCCCAGGCATGCGGATCTTTTTGCTGGGAAATCAGCTCTCTGACTGCCCCTTGGCCCCCACCCACTGTCCAGAAGAGCTTTTCTGGAAGAGCTCTGGCTGGTGGTCTTTGTTCAGACGTTACTTCTGGATGAAGCCTCCCTGGGCGTCCCTCGCTTGAGTTCCTCCACAGACCTCCTCTCATCTCTCAGCTTGCACTTTTGCATTTCATGAGCGTGCTCCCTGCTCCATCCCTGGCAACTACAACTAGGGCTCTCCCTTAGTAGGTACTAGAATAACGTTCCTCCAACGAACGCTCTGCCGAGAAGGCCTGGAATTCCAATGGTTTCAGGAACTGGTTGATTACGAGCCATCACCTACAGCGACATATATTTAATATCCCTTTATTGCATCCAAAATACTACGAGGTAAGTGTGGTCAGAGGGGGCGAACAATTTGGCCCACATGATCAAATAATGGAGTACCGATGATCTCTTGGGCTCAAGTAGTCCCCGAATCTGTGTCTCACCCACTGCAAGAAGACATTTGAAATGTACTAACCCAAACTTGATGTGGTGCTTGGGATGAATAGAGGTCCCCAGGCCTCTGCTACGGGGTTTCAGCATCCAGAGGCCTGAGATACACAGCGAGTTACCCTTTTCTCAGACACCCCCATGAGTATCTGATGTGTTTGGTCCATGGACTGGGGTTTGAGAACCCCTCGGTCTGCCCTCTACCCTGATACTTAGCTGAAGTCATGCAATTACTATCTCCATTGGACGCAGGTAGTAACGATTTCTGATATTCTTTGTGTGTGTGTGTGTGTGTGTGTGTGTGTGTGTGTGTGTGTGTTGGGGGAGGCAAAGTAAACAGGGAAAAGAATAATTTATTGGGGGGATTTTATTATCTTATTTCCCCCCACCCCCAGATATTTATAGCTCACACAGTGCCACAAAGAGACCCCTTGACTTTAAACTCATAAAATGCCTACTCGGGAGTCAGACTGTAATTTACTTTTCTAAGATGCCTCAATTATATCCAAGGAAAAGCCTGGTTACATTTTTGAAACTCGGGAGCAGCCGCTTTTAAATTTATTCAGACTAATGAGCGCGTATAAATTCGGCGAATGCTAATTCGCGAGAGTCAGTGGCGGCGGTGGGAGAAACACAACAGGAATGTCACAGCCTGGGAACAAAGTGAATGGGTGATGTGACTGACAGTCGAGATTTTCTTTTAACATCACTAAAAGGAGGCTGAAGTGACAGGTAAGGGGACAGACGCAGGATTCTGCAGCACTCGGAGAATTTGTGTACTATCAGGAAGGGACACGTCGACTCTATACCCACTTAATAAGTTCAGGAGGGAAGGGGAGCAGGCATGGAGGACGGGCTCCTGGGGCTGGAGGGCGTCCGTCCACCCTGCTGCCCTGGGAGGTGGACGACGGCTGTACAGCACAGCGTCTGGGGAGCACAGCTTCCCATCTAGCTGGAGCCCCCCTTCCTCTTGCAAATTTCACTGGCTTCACGCACATGGTTTTAATCTGTTCCCACAGATCTCAGAAATGAATTTAGGCTCCTCTGGAGACGGCTTCCACTTAGGACCATCTCGAAGGAAATGCAATCCTAAATCAAAACCCATCGGCGTACACCTGCATTTGGAGAAGAGTTGCTCCCTAGTCAAATCTGCAGGTTTTGGAGGTCGGGAGCCTCCTGCTCCAGGAGAAAGCAATGTTTTTTTTTTTTTTTATTGTACTGGGGATTGAACCTGGGGGCATTCTACCTCCGAGCTACACCCCCAGCCCTATTTTTATTCTTTATTTTGAAACAGGGTCTCACTAAGTTGCGGAGGGCCTCACTAAGTAGCTGAGGCTAGCCGCGAACCCGGATCCTCTGGTCTCAGCCTCCCAAGTACTGAGATTACAAGCGTGCGCCACCATGCCTGGCTGGGAGAAAGCAATGGGAAACGAAGCTCGGAAACCTGACCGAGTGAGTGTGACCTTGTGACCTGGGGTGGTGCTTTGCAGGGGAAGGGGCTGAATGGATGGAAACTCCAAAGCCACTCAAGTCTCCTGGCTTTGGTTTCTTACTGCTATGGGGAGGCACCTTCTCAGACTGACCAGTGTGCTGGCCTCTGCCTATTCCTGACCTCGTGGGATCCAGAACTCAGGCAGAGGGCAGCCCTACCTGACTCTCCATCCCTCCCCCTCTCACTGCTGCCCATGCACCTGCTCCTGTCAGGTCCATGAAGCTAGTCAGCAATTGCTGTAGATCGAATTGCATCCCCCACCCCAACCAAGTTCATAGGTTGAAGACCCAACACCCAGTGTGGCTGTATTTGGAGATGGCTCTTTTAAGGAAGTAATGAAGGTTAAATGAGGTCATAAGAGTGGCTCTGAGCCGACAGGACTAATGTCCTCCTAAGAAGAGAAAGGGACACCCAAGCCCTCTCTTTCCCAGGCCGCATAAGAACACAGCGACAGGGCAGCCATCTGTAAGTCAGGGAAAGCAGCCTCATCAGGAGCCAACCCTGATGGCACCTCGGCCTTGGACTTCCAGCCTCTGGAACTATAAGAAAGTTCAGGTCTCTTGCTGAAGCCGCGCAGCACTTTGCTATGACAGCCTGTGCTGATGGCGACACTATTCACAGAGTGAGGCCTAGGCATCAGGCCTTGGGCCGCTTGCTCCCTCTGTTTGAATGCCTTTCCTCATGCCACCCCTTTGGCCATCAAATGACCCTGAGCTGGGGTACCTGACAGGCCCTGCGGGATTTCCCAAGGTTGGAAAGGGGATCCGCGTTCCAGGCTTATAGCCCTCTGTGCCCCTTCTCTTCTAGCAGTGAGTGCGCCATCTTGAAAATGTGACTTTACCTGAATTGCTTCCAACCACCTCTGTGTCTTGAGGCCGACTTACAAGGTGGTATGTACAGAATCCAGCTTAGTGTCCATCACGGATTCAAATTTCCTTTACTGCTTGTAGAATAGGTTGATGGATGGATGGATGGATAGGCAAATAAACAAAGATTGGATGGATGGATGGATGGATGGATGGATGGAAGACTACTGGCTTTCCTAGTCTAGAACTCCCAGAAATACAGAGTATAGGGAAGGAGTCGAGGTCAAGGCACGACCTGTGTACTCTCTGAATGCACACCATTCTCTTTAACAACCCTATCTTTTTCTAGAATGGTCTTACCTATTTTCTTTAGCACCCATGCCCCCGGCTGCTGAAGTTTTGCATCATTGCCTAGATTTCCCCAAGTCTTTGCAGAGGAGCTCACTGGACCCTTCATTTCTACTGGATGTTGTCGCATCCCATTGCCGGATGGATTTTCACAGATAGTCTTCATAACAGTGGAGTCTTCATAATAACGTGAAGTAGCAATTACCATGTGGATCAGGCACTTCGACAAACGGCCATCTCATTTAATCCTCACAGATAAATACCTGGAGGTTGGTAGCATTTGCCTGCCTCCCATTACAGCTACAAATTCCGAGTCGCTGACAACTGAGGACAAAGAGAGGGCGCACACCACATCTCTGCAGCCCAGTCCAAAACCTGGAGATAAACGAGAAGCCCTGCCGCCCTGCGCCTTCTTGAAAGATGGACACCAGTGCTATCTGGAGCTGCACCTGCATTTTCTACCAGAAGAACTAGTCTGGGAGACATATTTCTCTTTGAAATAGTTTTACAGGGGGACATTTCCTACTGTGCGGGAAGCTGACCTCTTGGACAAACACGCTGTCATAAAAATGCGCTATTTGCTACGAGCGCATTGGGAGTTTTAAATCATCACACTAAAGTACCCCAGGCTCTGACAGTAAAATTTTCATTCAAAGAAGGACTGAGCTTCACAACATAATAAATTATATATGACTGGGACATATAAAACATTTAAAGATATACAGAATTTCTCTGTATTCCTGTTCAGCAGGAGAGTGGGGCTCTTGGAGGACTTCTTTATGTCGATCCTTCTATTCATAAGAAGAAGAGAGAAATGAGGAGAGACAAAATAGGTTAGCTGTGTCCCATATCCTAAAGTTCAGATTTTATGTTTTATTTCTTTCTCTGTTTTTTTTTTTTGTAGGTGTGTGTAGAGATGAAGCAATGACACAGGGGTAGTTAGGGGGACAGTAAGCAGAATCTTTGGTGACTTCTAAAGCCAGGTTGATGAGACATAAACAACAGAGACACACCTCAGAAGACTTGATGGGGACACATTAGGATCCGGATTAGGGACTCTTTGTAAGGAGTGAAACATACAAATAAAAATCATAATTAAAGGGAACACTTTGGGAAGGGCACTGAGCTCAGACACACATATTAAAATGATTGAAACACAGAATTCCTAGATACAAAGTGATAAGCAGAGTCTGGACACACGATATACAATACATGAAAAATCATATTTTGCCTTTCTAGACAGCAAGAGAAACCCAGCATAGTGTGAACTCACTATTGTGCATTAGTCAGCAACTGCTGCATAAATGCTGTGTAACAAACTCCCCCTAAATTCAGTGACTGCAACAACAAGCATTCTCACAGGTCACATGCAGTTTGGCTGAGCTAGGCCGGGAACTTGGCTAAGCAACTCCAATGCAGGGGGTGGTCACCTAGACAGAGAGTCAGGCTCATGTTTCTGCCCTGTGTTTCTTCCTTCTCCTTGGCTGCCTGGAGCTACCTGAGGCACGCTCTGTTCATGGTGAATAGCAGGAATCCCAGAGTATCAACCAAAATAGGCAATGCCTTCGAAGGCCTGGCCTCAAAATTGGCTCTCTGTCCTTCCACACAATTCCACTGACCCAAGGAAGTTTTATGTTCAAATCTGTATTGGTGGGACAGTGAATTATCACCATGGTGTGTGGTCTTGAAAAGTCACATGGCCAAAGGCATGAATGTATAATTCCAATGCAGGGAAAACATGAACTATTGACAGGAACTTAACCTATTTCTCCTGGGCTTTTTCTTTTCCTCTGATCCTAATTTGTTGCAAAAATGTTGGGGGTTTTGTTTGTTTGTTTCTTAGGGGGATTTTTTAAAATTTATTCTGTAGTTTTTGTGGTGCTGGGGATTGAATCCAGGGCCTCCGGCATGCTAGGCAAATGCTCTACCACCGAGCTATATCCCCAGCCCTGCTGTAAAACTTTGAATAAGTCATTTCTCTCTGCAACTCCAGTGGTGATCAAAGTGTGCAGCCCAGATCAACACCCCTGGCCTCACCTCACAGCTGGTTAGATGTGCCAAGCCTCATACCCCACCCGAGGCCCACTTATACTGGAAACTGAGCTTGTGGTAGCTAGTGACCCAGGTTCACACTGCACTAAGAAAGGTCTGACCCCAAACCCCTGCTCGTCACCACGCTTCACTGTCAACCAGGAAGAACACAGAGAAGGAAAAAGTAAGCAGCGCTGGCAGGTGAGACAGTATTGTTTTAAGTGAAAACTGAGAGTTAAAAGCACTTCCCGAGAGAGCGCGCAGACAGCTCGATCCATGTGCCTCTTACTCCTTACCAGGCCCACATTCCAGTGGAGGAATCCGCTAATCACCCTGTGAGCAGAAACTTGATCTAAACCCTCAGGTCACTGTGGTGTGATTTAGTCTAGTTTTGTTTTCTGAAATCCTGTCTGCTTAGCAGGTGACTTCCAGGCATGCCCAGCCCTGGCAGGGGACGTGAGGGCTCCTGGCAGGTAAAAGCCCTCGTCCTCCATACAGCATGAGCCCGAGGGGCCTCCAGGACCAGAACACCATGGGGTGGCATCCACCGCCAACTCTGGTGAGTGTCAGCTACCCCTGGGCACAGGAGGCCACACTGGGTTACACAGGACAGACCCACGGCTGGGGCAGGGCAGGGCTCACAGTACCAGGGCTGGCTCCACCGGGTGAGAACTGAGGGCAGAGAACCTTTGCCAACACAAACCCTGACCCTCGTGAGCTCCGCAGCTGGACAGAGTCCCTGGGCTTCAAGGGGCACATGGACCAAGGTTAATGATGATAATTATATTATACTGTATTGCACTGTATGTGTTATTATATATTAATGTAAAACATAGTATAGCATTAACACTATATAATATAACATTTTATATCATGCTATATGTTATATGTGCTTATAACATGTGCCCAATCCAGGAACTCCATGTCATTATGTGCTAATACAATAATAGAGTTTCATATAATATAACATGACTACATTATATAATGATAGATTGACTTAATATGATATAAATATATTATGCTGTTATGATCTATTATAAGCATATTAAATAATATGGCTATTTTCTATGATATTATATATGGTAATATATAATGTTATAAATATAGCCATGTTACATGATATTACATATGACAATATATAATGTTATAAATATGGACATATTATACATGCTGTGTATAATCTAACATATTATTGTATATTATCATATAACATAAATTAATAAAATGATTGTGCTATCTGTCATTATGACTCATTACTGTGATCCCCGTGTTTTGGGCAGCCCTGGAGCTACATTCCCAGCCTATTTCTCCAAGTCCAGAACTTAAGTGCTTTAACCCCAAGCAACGTGCTCCTCTGCAAAATACCGGGCTTTATAAAAGACATGCCAGGCGTGGTGGCGCAAGCCTGGAGACCCAGTACTTGGGAGGCTGAGACAAGAGGATAGCAGGTTCAAGACCAGCCTCAGGAACTTAGTGAGACTCTCAGCAACCTAGCAAGACTCTTTTTCAAAGTAAAAAAATAAAATAAAATAAGAAGGGCTGGGGGTGTAGCTGGGAGGTAGAATGCCTCTGGGTTCAATTCCCAGCACCACAAAAAAAAAACAGTGCCACCAAGGCCCCTATGCTGTGGCTGCTCTGGGATCAGATGAAACTACTTTGCAGTCTGTCCTTTGCCCCTAGCTCTGGCCGGCCCCTAGGGAAGTCTCTGTATTCTCTTCTGTAAATGGGGATCCTCTTAGCACCCAGATTCCAGAGGCTCGGTAAATGCAGACATGACACGCACTGCTGCGCCAGCGCGCTCCTGCAAGGGAAGGAGACATCAGTGCGTCTGGGCATGCGCACAGGGCGGGGTCGGACATCCTCAAGTGCACGAGCCTGGTTTCAACTCCCCGCTGGTGCCCGCGGGGCAAGCCTCATGCACTGTTTGAGTCTGTCCCGATCTCCACACAGAGCACCTTTTCCCCTCCTCAGGGTGCTGTTGGAAGGTTGACTGCGACAGTGGCCCGAGCAGAGACCCTCAACAGGTCCCCAGTAGGCGGCTTTTGTTTATGTGTTGCCTGCTTTCCTCCTGCAGCTGGGACAAGCTGTGGCCGGCAGGGCAATGGCCAGGCAGCTACCTTGTCCTGAGACTCAAAGAGCCTCATTTTTGGCCCCAGTCCTGGAAATGCCAAGGCTGGGCCCTCAGCCCGGATGCTTAGGATGGTTAGGTGGGCATCCGCTGGGGCTGGCCTCCGCCAAAAGACTGTGGATGACAAGGGGCAGCAGCATGCAAACTTGGGGTCACCTATCTGTGCACTGTTCCAACTCTCAGTCCTCACCATCCTCAGCCTCCCCCTCGACCCTGCTCACAGGGACCCCTCACCGAAAATGCCCAGTCTACAAATTCCACCCGGTGCAATCCTGTAGGTCACGCAAGGCTGGTCCCCAGTGCCACCTTCCCTCAGCTCATTCATTCCCCAGTCTTTCATAGCACACTGACTGTGTGCTCTCTGGGTCCCCAGACACTATAGCATCTTGCTTTTAGCCCTTCCCATAGTATTCGACAACAACCTTACAAAGGCACGTGCTTTCCACGTTCAATTCTGCATGCCTTGTAGACAGTGAAGACCTGGTGGAGTAGTCAGCGTTTTTTGTTAATGTGACCAAGATACCTGCCAATGACAACCTAGAGGGGGAAAGGTTTATTTGAGGTCACGGTTTCACAGGTGCATCCCATCATTGACTAGCTCCAAGACTGAAACATCATGGTGGCAGGGCGTGGAGGAGAAAAGCTGGGCGGGGGTGGGGGGACGGCAAGTGGCCAGGGACAGATAAAGTCATCTAGGCCATCTTCCCAGGAAGACTCACCTCCTCCAGGCAGGCCCCACCCCTGAAGCTTGCGGCACCGCAAGCACATGAGGTTTCCTGGGGATCTTTCTACATACAACACATAATCCCTGGCTACAGGGTATGACCGTACTATAAAGGACGTTTACCGTCCATGGGCTTCAAACTGACTCTCTGCACATGTAATTGGAAGAAAACACTGTGGTCGCCAGCTATATGATGCTACTTAAATTCAAATTAGTTGAAATGAGACAAAATTTAAAATTTAAAAACACTTGTTCAATTGCTCAAGAGCCCCATGTGGCCACGGCTGCTGTATCCTGCAGTGCAGAGGGAACATCTCTATCCCTCCAGAACTTTCCAAGACTTCATGTCCCTCTGGGACCTCTGTCATCCCCTGGCTCTGTGTCCATCTCCTTTAAAATCCCAACCAGTTACGCTAATTTGTACCCTTACTTGTTTAATGGTGGCTCACCCCCCAGCTAGGCCATGAGCCCTATATGTGCAAAAGATCATGTGTATCTCTTTTACCACTCTTTCCCCTCCACTGGAAACAGTCCTGTCACAGAGGAGGTGCAGAAAATAATGTTGCTTATGCTAACAAGTGTGAGGATGAGCCTTTGCCCCCCTTTGACTTGGCTCCATAGTGTGCGTGCGCATTGCCTTGAGTGGGGCAAATCCACTAAGGCTCAGAACTTTCCACAAAGACCCCACGTGCTATCTTCCCAGCCTTGCTTGTCTCTGGTTCATGCTCTGTGGACCTCCGGCTCTGGCCACAGTGGTCTAGGCAGGTCTTGCCTTTGCTCCCTCAAGTCCTCAGGGCCCCCAGGACACTGTCCTACATGCCCATCCGCAAGACAAAATCCCACCTGGTCTTTGAGGACAAAATTAAAGGCCACCTCATTAAGGCCTCCTGAACCCAACGCCCACTCCTATGTCCTCATCTCCTCCCCAGAGATGGGATCAGGAAAGGTGTCCTGCCACTCTGAAGGCCATGGAGCTTGGACTCTACATCTCTGACGATTTCACACCTGCTGCTTTGTCCACAGCTGGTTTTACACAATTTGCTCAGTTCTCATCCACAATTTGAGAGGGGTCTATGTCTAATTTTAAAGCCGTGTTTCCAGGCTATGAGAAAAGCATTTAACATCCAGTAGAGGCTTAGAACACACGATTTGAGTGAACATAAAAGTAAATAATTGATCACCTTTTAAGGCTATGTTTTAGCTACGCATAAATGATGATCATCACTAAAAAGCTTCCTTCTCCTTGCAGTTTGCTACATGGCTTTTTATTTTTATTTTTTCAAGGATTCATACTAAAGTATAAAGCAGAAAGCTCTGTAGCTTATGTACTTTGTAAAACCAAATTCTAAAATTAAGAATTTATTACAAACAACGGTTAAGAGACTTAGGGTTGGGAAGAAGCAAATTCCTAAATGGAGCTATCGCTTGGTAACGGGGGTAGATTCATCTTTATTTTGCAACGAAGTAAATGAATTAAAGTAGGAAAAAATGTGAACTATTAGTACCATACTTGGATTTGAGATCAATATTCATGACGCACCTATAAAGAATACGTCTTTGGTCAAGATTGAAATTTAAAAATCTACCAACACAGGGTCATCCCTACCTCCTTTTATATAATGTGGTCAGGGACCAATGAGAAGACGTCTCTGTGTTTAAGGCTTGTGGGTCTTTTCCACTCACTGCCCCATTTCGTCCTCACAGAACTCCACCGTGGGATCCTGTTGAAAGCTGGCTCTTCAAACATCACCTGCATGAACTGCTGATAAGAGAACACTGAGGTTATTGCTTAATGGAGTGCCAAGGAACTTCCAAAGGTCTGAAAAAGTGTGTCTGATGAGGTTCCTTTCAGGCAGGTCCCCCAGTGCAGGGTGTGGCCAGGGCTGCCTGAGGATCCTGACACCGCCATCTTGGATGAATGGAGAAGCAAAGGAGTAAAAGGAGGTTAAGGTGCACACTGCCTGTTGATGCTTTCTGCCAAAGAAGAGTTGGTGGTTCTCTTGGGAAGTCCCTGGAATGGGCAATCAACTACTCAGGGCATTGGCATAGGAGAGTCACGCTAAGCAAGGCAGTGGAGGGTGAGAGTCCTGTTCATGTGCAACAGTAAATTGAGTGAGTGGAGAGCATTTCAGACCTTGATGATCCAGCTGTGTGTGGGCAGATGTTTTTAGTGGTCAAGCCACACTGGATAGAGAAGAAACGGAGAGGCTGTGCTTTGCCTAAAACCATACAGCTTCTTGAAATAGAATACTATTTCCTCCTTCCATAGTTGAATACACAACTAGAGCATTTCAGACCTTGATGATCCAGCTGTGTGTGGGCAGGTGTTTTGAGTGGTCAAGCCACACTGGATGGAGAAGAAACAGAGAGGTTGCGCTTTGCCTAAAACCACACAGCTTCTTGAAATAGAATACTATTTCCTCCTTCCATCGTTGAATACACATTTTCCATGAGTGCCTGCCTGTCTTTAGCTCTGGAGCATGAATTAATGACCCCTCCTCATCTGCAGGGAGCCCAGCCCCAGCAGGAAAGGAGAGGTATGGAAAGCTGTATTTTCATTGTCTATAACAGCATATGCAAAATAAGTCCGTAATTTGAGTGCTTTTTGAAAAGCTACAGTTGATTTCTGATCTATTAAAATGTTATATAAGTAGAGATATAAATACACACCGATCAATATTTTATTCAATTATCTTTACCCCCTGTGAGCACCTTCAAGCAGGTGGCTATTCACAACACCAGGGATTGTAAATGCAGGTTTGCAGCCGGTACTTAGTGACTTAATTTTATTCCGTGAGATATTGGAGGCGTGGAGAAAGGTGCTATTCTCTTTCAGGGAGGTAATCTGTGGGATGAATGGGAGATCAGGGACGAGGGCTAATGGAACATGTTAATAATAGAGCGAGTTAACACTGCCAGTTACTCACAGTGTGGCTGCCAGAGCCGGGAACCCGGGCCTTCAGAAGCAGTCTGCACCGTGTTCACACTCAGAAACTCCTTCCTCGCTTCGTCCACGGGACTGACACGCCGTGCCGCATGTCTGCTGCGGTCACAGTGCAGCGTGCCCAGCACAGTTCTGCCTTCTCTGGCTCTGCAGGCCTGTTTCGTTTGACACATGCATTCTTCTTGTTTGCAAATCGTATTCAGCTCTCTCCCCTTCCACAGAAGAAAAAGACATGGTGATTTGACTGCTAATAGTGAACTTCTAAGTGTTTCGAAGCTCTTTCAGGTAAGCCCCTAGAAACAGAAACGTAAAACAGGAGGGCCAGCACAGTAAAGGACAGCAAGGATGACACAGGAGATTGCTGGAGCAGAGGCAGCCCCACGGGGGACTCGAGGAGAGGGAGTGATTTCCATCCAGCCTCATGAACGCAGGCGCAATCATGAAGTCAAAGTCCGTGTATAAACATTCCATTTCTCTTCCCATGCTGTCCCTGGACTCTACAATGTGGATGTAAGACTCTCTCCCTGTCCGCAGGCGCTCGTAACCACCCATCTAAGAAATGGGTCTAACAGTGCCTACCTAGCAGGGATTTTGTAGGATGTGGTCACATTTATTAAAAGACAATGTAAACGGTAAAATTAAAAGGAGGTATAATCAACATTATACCAACTGTGGGTGTATCTGAGTGATGGGATTAAGTCTTACTCTACTTTTGTTCTACCTAAGAACTTTAGAGTTCTTTGGTATTTGCACCAATGAACATTTCTCTTACACAAAGAGCAAATGCTATATGAAGAGATTTTGTGTGTGTGTGTGTGTGTGTGTGTGTTGTGTGTAGGAAAATTTAATGAACGCACTCATTCTAACTAATTTATTTTACCTACATCAAATATTATATGTCTATCACCAGCCAGCATGGGCACTATTTCAATTTCATACTTCTTTCTCTTGCTACCCGAACGTGTGCTCAGGAGGGTCTGTCTCCACAGGCTTTATGCTCAACAGAGCCATCCTGGAGTTTTTGGTGAAGGAATGAGGGTGCACATGGAGACCTAAGCTCTCTCCCCAGTTCCCCTGCACCCCTGAGTCTACCCTGCTCCAAGGACACCCAGCAAATCTACAGACCACACAGCCCATGGGGGCAGCTGCTCCCTGCCCACTGAGGGCTCCATCCTTCCATAAGTATGCAGACGAGGAAGAAGCCTTCAGAGGCAGAAGTGGGCTGTGGCTTTAGGCAAGGTCTTGGGGATAGGGGAAAAGGCCCCGGATGGGCCAGTTCTTTGTCCCTAGGAACTCCTCACCTTGAGGGAGGGTTGAGGCTGAAGGAGGGTTCACGAGGGCCCTCTAGAGTACAAGCCCAATGCTGAGCCCCCAGATCCCCGGGTCAAGGGACACGCTGTCCCTGTGTCTACTATGGTCCCCGCCTGAGGCATCCAATACAACTTAGCTAAGGAGATGGGTAACGTGGACCGCCACATGGCATTCAGGATTCTAAGAATGTCCTAGATTCTAAGGGTGAAAACTTCTGTCAAATTCTTATGTTTACTCTGGGGATGAGAAAACCAAAGCTGGAAGATGCTCTGGGACTCGCTAATGGCCACACAGCTCAAGAGACCATGTTGGCTTTAGTAACCAGACCCTCCATGTCTTGATTTGGGACACCTTTACGTTTTTCATGAACTCTGCACTTAGTTCCACCTGTTTTAATTCATTTGCCCTCCTTCAAACTAATATCAATCATGGTATATGGCCAGAGTCCACAATGACTCTATAGCAAAAGGAATTTGAATCTTATTGGAAGTTTAATTGCACTGGGATTGGGATGGGGTAACAGTGGAAATTTCCATGCTGGAAAATACTATCGAATTAAGGGGGGAAACAGAACAAACCATCTTGGAATTCTCTTCCTTCTGGCTTCCTAAGTTACAAGGGGCGAGCAGATCTCGGAAGGAAACCGCTTATCAAACTCATGGTCGAAGGACAGATATTTATCACCTGATTTGCTTCAGCCTCATTGCGTGAAAGCAGGAGCCATAAACAGCGGCCGCAGGGCAGGGTGCCAACTGTTGCGTTCTCCGAATTCATTGACGCTGACGTGAAAAAGTTGTTTGGATGCTTTATTATGTGCGGAAGGGTCGTAAAAACCAGGCGGAGTCACCGGGAGGAAAGTGTGGTCAGAGATAAGGGTGAGCACGAAGGGGAGGAGGCGGCAATTAAACTTGAAAACCGCTCTTTATAGACACATTAAAAATCATGCTCAGACTAATAGAACGGAGAAGCAGTCGCTGCGCGGCTGGGAACACAGGGCCCTGGGAAAGAGAAGCTGTGGTGTCCGTGGCCTCTGGGTTACGCAACGATGGAGCCTGCATTTACACCCCAAGTGCATGCCAAGCACTGCCATTTATGCATTTAACGTAGACATTGAGTGGCACTTACATGCCAACCGGGGTTGGAAACAGAGTGAAGAAACAGACACAGCCCTGCTCTGAGAAGATGCCCGCCCCATTTGGGAGGATTCCCCACACCCCTGTCCTTACACCCCGTTATCCTGCCCGGGCATCCCCCGCTCAGATCCAGCTGTGGTGTCTGCTTCCTGGATGCTACCCAGTAAAGTGGACTAAAGAGACTCAAACCAGTCGTGTGCTGAAAGCCGTGCACACCACGCTCCGTTGCGGGTGCCTCTCACCAAGTCTGAGTTCGGGGACGTCCTGTTGGAGACTTGAAGTTGGCCATGGTGGAAGTGTTGACACCATAGAAATCAGGAAAGGCTGCAGTTGAGCCCTCCCCACTGGCCCTGAGCGCCAGTTACCAGATGTTTCCAGGAACACCACTCTCCCCCACATTGCAGGAGCCAGGATTCCTAGGAATCTGGGGTCACAAAAGATATTTTCCTTTCTCCATAGCAGCTGCAGCCCACCCCCTGGTTAGTAATCTCCCATGGATTTCTCTTTCCTATTTATTTATTTATTTATTTATTTATTTAATTTAGTGCTGGTGTCGGAACCCAGGTCCTCACACATTCCAGGCGAACACTGTACCACTGTGCTCCCTCCCCAACTTTCTACCGACTTCTCTCCTGAAGTTGAATAAAACCCCCTGTTGCTTCATGCCCCAGGAGTCCGTCACTTAAACTCGACTACACCTGTTTGTGGGTGGGGTCTGTCTGTTCAAGTGCTTGGTGCCATCCCTGCACGCTCTGACTTCTCTAGTCACCGACACCGCTTCTGAATCTTACAGTCAACAAGAAACTGTACTGGCAAGACGACAATTACAATAAGTCACATTCGAAGAAGTAATACCCTCTGGATATCATTCTCCCTCTTTCTTTCCTTTTCTTCTTTCTTTTTTTTTTCAATTTGAGAATCTCCAAGGGCTTGAAGAGACCATTCATATCCATCACAGATAAAAAAATACTCTGGAATCCATAGTTCACTTACATCATGGTGAGAGATGAAAATGATCAAGGACCAAAGGAGGAGATTGGCCAAAAAATAATAAATGAATGAATGACTAGATGTATGCATGGTCTGATTTCGATGAGGAATAGCCCCCTTGGCATGAGGGAAACAATAAACATTTCCTTGGGGCCATTGATACAAATAAACAAAAAAATCATGCTAGAGGATTTTAACTCATAACAACAGAAAATAAAAGTCAGTTTTCTTAACTACAAATTGGGTATCATAATACCACTCTGTGTATGTGAGTATTTTGGGGAGCCCTGCAAGTACTTTTATAACTAAGCCACCTAGTAAGTCTTCAATAGAAGGACATGTATTTCCTGTCTTCTTTATCAGTTATTAGAGAATATAGAGACCAAGCCACCAATGTTTTCTTGCTGAGTGTATTCATTATTAAAGAAGAGAGATTGCTTTCTGGTGTCTCCGTCAATGAATGCTAATGTATTAAATGTTGAAAATAAATAAAGCAGGCAGACCAAAGACCAGGCAGAACCTGGGAGTGGAAAGATCCCTGTTAAACCTTGCAGGACTGCTGCCCGGCCGTGCAGAAGAAAGCGGGGCCCGGGGAGCTGTTGAAGAGGTAGGAGAGCAACCCAAAGACCTTGGATAACCTCCGCACCTTGCAGGGTACGCGTGGGTGCACTGATTTAGAGAATATGTTTTTTATATAAATGTTACACAATTATAAATACGCCCTAAATGTTTGCTTTATCTGTGTGCTACAGATTCCGTGGTGAGCCGGGCATAGCCACTGGAAGAGAGTCCAGTGGCTCAGGGCTTTCTGGATTTAGTCCCTTCCAGGGACGTTGAGTAGGACAGGAGCATGAGAACGGGGGAGTGGCTTGATAAATTTCCTAGGATGTATTTCCCGCCATTTAGATTATGTTACCTAGGGTTGGGATACTACTCAATGGATGGACAGTGTGATAGTCTGCACATTTAATATGATTTCTGCTATAGGCAAAATAGTACCAGATAAAGCATTGGTATCTTAATGATAGGTATATAATGCTCTAGTGCCACAGATGAGTGTGCAAGAGACAGACAGGCATTCTCTATTCAGGGAAACACCTTCATTTCCCTACCTCATTGCAGCAGAGATATCACAACCTGGGTGTCTAGATTCCTATACTGATAGAAAATAAACAACACACACACACATACACACACACACACACACACACACACACACACACACCCTAGCGGGGTAATGGTAGCCACATGGTGATATAGTAATAGCCCCCTTATAGATGCTGCCACATGTCTCTCTTTGCTCCCGTATAAGAAGCAGTGCTAGACGGTGGAAAGGAAGCTGGGCTGGGGGCATCCTTAAGACAGCCGTTCCCGCCTAGTTGTGCGACTTACAACACGGTTTTGCAAACCATGAGGCGCACAACAACCACTCCAGAGTCTTGTTAAAATGCAGAGTCTGACTCTCCGGGGCTCTGAGGAGCCCGAGACTCTGCATTTCTCACCCACTCCACCGCGGAGAGTGCTCCCGCTGGTGCTCTTTGGACACCACATGGAGCAGCGAGGACTGCAGCCCCAGGGTGCATCTCTTCTGAACCTCAGTTTCTTCATCTGCACCATGTAGATGGTTCATGCTTAATCATTCTGTGAGGATTATTCCAAACAATGCTTAAAAAAAAAAAAAGTCTGGCGCGTCCTGGGCTCTGCCAGTGAGGGCTGTTACTATTATTATTAATAACGTGCTCCCAAGAACAGTGCGCAGATTAACCACCCAAGGGGAACCAGGCAGCATAAACTGGATGCATGTGGCTCCATCGCCCCTTGTATCTTGCAGCTAATGGCTACGCTGCAGGTCGGCCTAGCCCCATAAATTCCAGCAGCAATGAATTGTGTATTCCATCCCCGTCTCCCCCTAAATAATAATAAAATTTGGAGGGCAATAAAAGAAGAAAACCTGTTTGCCTTAGAAAGTTTCCACAGCTCCGCAGAGCCCTGCGTGTATTGGATAGCAACTTCATTTCCCGGGGACTGACGGAGCCCGTAATCCATGAAAATGGAGCGCAAGTCCCTGCATGATGTACTTGTGCCTTAAGCCGCTAAGACTCACTTGCAGCTCTGCGTGAGGCCACCGAGTTCTCTTTGATAAGTTGCCCGACCTGAGAAAGCTGAAAATGTGTCCATTATTGCGGAGGCTGCTGGGAGGATATGGTATTAGCAGTGGAGAAGGTGGTGGATCGGGGTCCTGGGGTGGGGAGTGTAACTCCCGACCTCATTTTTTCAGAGAGCGTTGGGGTTGGTTTAGCAAACACTTGGAGCCCTGGCACGGCAGATTTAGTGGCGTTTGGGGTTGCCTTCCACCACCTACACGTGGGTGGCGTGATCTGTCGGGGTGTTAGGAAGGGAGTTAGCACCTGTGGAAAGGGGGGGGCAAGCCAGCACCAGCCAACTCTGCCCTCCCCCACGGAGGAACGTGCGCCCTGGTGTTAAAATGGAAAAGCAGGAAAAGAATTATGCACGGCACAGAAGAGGCCGTGGGGTGCTAGGCCCTCTCATGCCCGGCTTGGGAAAAGGAAAATCGGTTCTTGCTTTTACTGGAGGGCAATTTGGCATTCTGTTTCAAAACCTTTAAAAAACGTGCTAACCTTGTACCCTATAGACATGCATCTGGAAAAGTATCCCAAGGAAACTGCATAAATATGTGGGAAATGTAGCTTTAGGGTACCTCGCTTCAAAATGGGATGCAACATTTTTGTGCATGCTTGTATGTTACGCTAGATAGGTCTGGATAGCCAGAAACAAAAACCTAAAACAACAAACAGGGACAATAACAGAGACAAAGAAAAAAATTTTTTTTCTCTCTTTTTAAAGCCCTAGATAGCTTCCCTTCCCCAGAGCAGGAGGTCGAGTTGGCCTTCAGAGGAGGCTGCGGTGTTGCTTGGAAGCATCCCCTACGTGGGGAGGAATATTAAGAAAGCCCTCCCCAGTGTTCCTGGGCAAATCTAAGAATGCAGGTGTGTTATGCTCAGAAGTTAAGTGCTTGCTTTGTTATGCAAATTGTTAAGTGCTGTTTTTAGCCAGAACTACATTTCTGCAGACTGGGATGCTCCTTTATAGCACTGTTTCTCTTCTAGGTAAGGATTCAAACTGGCTGAAATTCACCTGGAAATAGTGGCCATTAAATCAGGCAAGATGCAGACTGGCAGTGAACAGAGAGAGGCTGTTCCTGCAGTCCTGGGACCTGCCCTCCATTCTCTTACATTCTAGTGGACGGAGAGAGATAAAACGTGCATGTGCATGAGCAAGTATTACACAGATACCAACGTAAGGCAAGTAATAATAATTTCTAGGAAAAGAAAAAATATGATCACACGATCATGCTAGGAGTGTGTCACACCCAGGGTCCTCTGAGCAGCTGCAGGTTCTTATGGTTTGGGACTTGAATACCCACCAAAGGTTCATGTGTCAAAGCCTTAGTCCCCAGAGCAGCCATGTCCAGAGGTGGGGCTTGGGGAAAGGATTGGATCATGAGGACTCTGCCCTTAGCAGTGGCTTAATCCATTTGGTAGATTAATAACATGATTGGACTATTGGGAAAAAGTGGAAAATATAGAAGGTGAGGCCCAATTGGAGGAAGAAGGTCACTAGGCACTTGCCCTGGAAGGATATATCTTGTTCCTGATCCTTCCCCCCTCTCTCTCTCTCTCTCTGCTTCCCAGTTGCCATGAGCTGAGCAACTTTCCCCTACCACCCCCTTCCACCATAATGTTCTGTCTCACCGCAGTCCCAGAGCAATGGAGCTGGCCGCCCATGGACTGACCTCTGAAACCATGAGCCAAAATAAACCTTTTCTCCTCTAAGTTGTTCTTCTCAGGTATTTGGGTCACAGAAAGGAAGAGAGGATGAACAAACAGGTGAATGATACTTTACAGAAAGAAAAAGGGGAGAGGAGGAAACTGATAGTGCTGAATAAAACGAGAAAGGATGGAGGAGCACAGTCCTTCAGAAAGCAAGAAGGCAGGGAGCAGGGGCAAGGAGTTCGCCTGAGGGTTGAGATGATGATTAGTCCAACAACAGGGTGGAAGCAGGGTTTGTGAAAATAGACGCAGACACCTGAGGGCCGCTGGTGAACTTAGGATGGAGATTTATATCTGACCGCATCTCTCTGAAATGCAAGGCGAGGTCAAAGGCAGTAGATATTTGGGAAAAGAGAAGTTGTGAAATCATCATATCTAGTGCTTGGAAACTAAATTTACTTAGGGAATGTGGATGACTGGTCTAGTTGGATTAAACACCAGTTCCAGGTGTGGGGCTGCTTCTTGGCATGTGTCTGTTCAGCTTGCTCTGCAACGTTGTCCAGCGGTGATCCATTTCTTAGGAGTAGAGGCAGAAAAGTTGAGCCATGGGGCATGCCCGACTGTGATGATTAACTTTATGTGCAAATTAGGATGGGCCCCAGCACCCAGATACCAGATCAAATATTATTCACAATGCTTCTGTGAAGGTGTTTTTTTAAAGATGAAACTCACATTTATATTGATAGACTGGTAAAAGAGATTACTGTCCATTTTGTATGGGCAGGCACCATCTAATCAGTTGAAGGTCTTAATAGAAAAAAAAAAAGACTGCTGTCTCTAAACTGTTGGACTCCTCTGCAGATTTTGAACTTGCAAACATCCAATATTGCATGAGCTAATGCCTTGAAATAAATCTCTTTTGATATATGCCCATCCTATTGGTTCTGTCTCTCTGGAAAATATGACTAATGAGACAGGTGTGGAGGGGCCGTGGAGTGACTAAGACATTAGATGGGCAGAGAGTGGGCAAGAAAGTTAAGGCTGTTTTCAAAGGATGGCTTAGGTCATGGCCAGAGACATTGTGAGGGGCTATACCCATCAGAAGAGCCTAGGTTATGCTGTGATAAGGAGCAAGCCACATGCATTTCTCAGGGAGCTTGCAAAACACCTCTGTTCACTGTGGTCATCCAGAGACCTGGCTCATGAAGGCTGTCTCTCAACACTGGCTCTCATGATCACTGCAACAGGAGGGACAGGGGGTCAGTGATTTGCACTAACAATTAATGTCACATGTCATTTCTGCTCACATTTCATTTGCCCAAGCAAATCACAAGGCATCATTTACCTTTAAGAAATAGAGAAGTAGCAGCTAGTTCCACCATGTTTCAGGAAAAGAAATAATCAGCAAGTGTTGAATAGCTTTAGTAACTACCGCAGATGATAGAGGATGAAGAAGTGTCAGGAGACTGCAGGTCTCAGAGAGGCTGCTGGATTTCCAGGCTGGGAGGACTCGGGTGGACTGGAAGCTTGGAGATACAGAGTGGGTTAAACAGCCTAAAGTGAAGTTTCAGAGATGACAAAGCTACTGGAGATGGCGACAGAAAGACAGGACCATCTGTGTGGCCACCTGAGATGGGGTGAGGGGTCAGTTCTTTACGGCCATCATTCTCAGACTTCAGTGGACCCTGGAATCACACGGGGGCTTGTAACAATGTGCATTGCTGAACCACACTGCCTGAGAGCTTCTGATTTAACCGGAGCCTGAAGATTCTTATTTCTAACAAGTTCTCATGTAAGTCTGATGAGTTCCGCCTTCACAGTATGGATGTACAGGAATTCAAGGCTTTGGCGCTAGGTGGGCAACATGGGTGGTGAAGCTATTAAGAACGATGACGAGCCGGGTGTGGTGGCGCACGCTTGTAATCCCAGTACTTTGGGAGGCTGAGACCAGAGGATCCAGGTTCGCGGCCAGCCTCAGCTCTCTCTCTCTCTCTTTCTCTCTCTCTCTCTCTACTTAGTGAGGCCCTCCGCAACTTCGTGAGACCCGGTTTCAAAATAAAGTATAAAAAATAGGGCTGGGGGTGTAGCGCGGAGGTAGAACGCCCCTGGGTTCAATCCCCGGTACCGCAAAAAAAAAAAAAAAAAAGAATGATGACTGGAACCAATTGCTAACATAGTTAATGACTAATGAGGAGCAATGGGTCAGAAATAAATGACAGCCACAGGGAGGAAGATAGCAAAGTCTGGCGATATGGACTTCAGCTATTGTAATGTGGAAAGAAGAAACGGGCATGGCTTAGAAATTAAACAAAGAGAGCATTTAGTCCAGTTCCTCAGCCTCCAGACTGTAAGGCATTTGGGATAATGTGGGGGGGAAAAACAGTGTCTATTTGATAATTTACATGTGGTGCAATGTCATCTTACCTGTGTTTTTAACAGTTTTGATGATGTGCATGCCTACATAATGTACAATCCTACCAATTTTTGTGTCTCCAGCAGATTCCATACTACTTCCCAGTCAATATTAAAAATGTTAACTGAGCCGGGCGTGGTGGCGCACGCTTGTAATCCCAGTACTTTGGGAGGCAGAGACCGGAGGATCCGGGTTCGTGGCCAGTCTCAGCTCTCTTTCTCTCTCTCTCTCTCTTTCTCTCTCTACTTAGTGAGGCCCTCACGCAACTTCGTGAGACCTGGTTTCAAAATAAAGTATAAAAAAAATAGGGCTGGGAGTGTAGCGCGGAGGTAGAACGCCCCTGGGTTCAATCCCCGGTACCGCAAAAAAAAAAAAAAAAATGTTAACTGTTCCAGTTCATGAGCATAGTATGTCTCTCTTCATACTTATGTCCTATTTGAATTCCCTCCTTTGAGTTCACAGTTTCCATGTACAGGTTTAGTGTGCAATTTGACTGAATGTATCCCTAAATATTTCAGTGTTTCATGTTATTGCAAATGGAATTTTTAGGGTCATTTTTTTCCATTGTTCACTCCTAGCATATAAGGTAAAATTAATTCCTGCACAGTGAGCTTGTATTTGGTGATCTTATTAAAATATTCACATTTTATTTTTAGTATTTTATCTTGGTTGAGTCTTTTGGAAAATCTATGTATATATATTTTATCTCTATGTATACATATTTTTGTCTCTTACAAATGAAGATAATTTTATTTCTTATTTCCTAATCATTGTGTGCCCTTTTGAGTCTTTTCCATGATTTGTTATTCTGACTAGAAATACTGGTACAATGTTGAATAAAAGTGATAAAAGTGGACCTAGTGGTCTTGTTCTAGATTTCAAATGGAAATATAAGTATTTCAGCATAAGGGAAACATAAGTATTTCCAGCTTCAGGTTTTTCACAGATGCCCTTTACTTGCTTGAGGAAGATTCTCCACCCCCAAATTTGCTGAGTGTTTTAATCATGACTAAGTAGTAAATGTTGTTAAATATTTATACTTCATCTTTTGAAATGATCATGATTTTTCTTCTTTATTCTGTTGAGATAGTGAATTACATTGATCGTTTTCTTTTAATGTCAAGTCAACTTTTCTTTCTTTTCTTTTTCTTTTTATGGAACAGGGGGTTGAACACAAGGGCATTCTACCTTCTAGCTACATCCCCGACCCCATTTTATTTTTAATTTTGAAACAGCCTAACTAAGTTGCTGAGGCTAGTCTCAAACCAGGGATCTTCCTGTCTCCGATTCCCAAATACTGGGATTATAAGAGTGCACCACCATGCTCAGCTTCAAGTCAACCTTCCACTTCTAGGATAAGCTTTTCCACTGGATCATGATGAATTATTTTACTGATTTTTAAAATCTTATTCTATCGGTATTGAAAATAGATGCTCTCCAAATAGAATTGCAAGTTTGTCTTTCTCCTTTTCTCAAGTTTTTTTTCAGAGCTTTATTTTAAATGTAAACATTTAGTATTGTTATATGTTCTATCTGTGGCCAGTTGACTCTGAGGATGCAGAACCCGTGGGTCAGGAGGGCTGACCACGCCTTCATGGTAACTCTTATGCCACAGTTGGAGTCAGTATCTGAGCACTACGGTCAGGTTTACAACACATGAAGTAAACATCATGCACAACAATGGAATCATCAATATGAATACTCTGACATTGAAGAGACAAAACATCAGAATAGTGCAAATAAAACTTTTCATGCAGAACATGGCACAAAGCACATTCAACAAATATCTGCTTTATGACCATCTTTCTGAAAATTTAAAATCTTCAAATAATATGTATTTATGTATATGAAAAAATGATGGACAATCATGAGATTAAAAATAGAGAGAATTAGAAAGAATCTGGGTTCCAGAACTCCTCATTTGTTTTGGGCAAGGCCCTTAACTTTTTGTTTTTGTATAAAATAAGGGTGAAAAATCTGTGATCTTAACCTTACAACAAGAGATGGTTAATTGATTTGAAAATACTTCCTAGTTGTACATCTTTCTTCAAAAATGATCCAGCGGGCTGAAAATAAAATATGTTATAAGATAATAAAATTGGTACCAGAAATTTACAATTTCCTTAAGGGAAGGAGAACACATTTGGGGGCTGATAAAATGATGATGATTGAACAATAAATGAATCCTAGAGCTGCAGCAGCAGAGATGAAAAGAAAGATGTTGATTATATATATCATATATATATATATATCCTATATATATCCTATATATGTCATATATATAATCATATATATAATCATATATATATGATATATATATAGTCATATATATGATTATATATAGTCATAAATATATATGA